>DWPV01002041.1:0-18347 GCA_018251915.1 Urbanus proteus proteus
AATTCTCATTAGCAAAAAATACTATAATATTTTTAGTTATTAGTAAAAATTTACGTAAATACTAGCTGACCCCCGTGGTTTCATCCGCGTTAAAAAAGTAAAAAAGGAATACACCTATAAACATAGGTAACGCCCCGCTCTCTCACGACGGCAGCCGCTAATACTTTTTTCCAAAATTCAAGTAGCCTTTGTTATGCCTTAGACCTTCACCTATCTTCCAGTGAAAGTCCCGTCAAAATCGGTGCAACCGTTAAGAAGATTGTCTTAACCAAACAGACAGACAGACAGACATTTTTTAAATTGCATTTTCTTTATAGGTATCGTGTATACTTTCTTACATATTAAGTAAAAGAATGTTATTTTGAAATCACAAACAGACACTTCAATTGTATTTATTTGTATAGAAGTAAATGCACACCTACTTATAAGTAGGTATTTATTTTTGCTTGTATAAATCATAGTCTAAATCCTTTATTTATTGTAATGCTAAGCACTTTATAAAATATTTTGTAAGAACTTTGTCAAAATAATTAAATGACATTAATTAATTAAACAAGAGGGCATATTTCGGCTGCACCAATTAATAGGTCATATCCGTACAGATAAAGTAACAGTATGCACTCTTCAGACGATTGCATCCGTGCCCGCATGTTCCTTACACCAGGGTGACCGTTAGACTAGAACAGTGTAGGATATAACACAATTATCATCAAAGCAGTGATGAAGCCGGTTTCTCAATTTGGTCAGGGAATGGCATCAACCACATGGTCTCTGGTGTTGACCAGAAATTTTAATGAGGTCAGTGATTTAATTTTTTATTTTCTACTCGTATTTTTACGCTAAATGAAGACATGAGAGCTTTTAAAACCTTATTCAAATTCAAATTCAAATCTCATTTATTCAAAGTTGATTCATATTGAACTTTTTGAACGTCAAAACCTCTACCACCGCCTCAGAAGGTTTATTCGATATGGAGAAGAGGCAGCGCAAGAAACTTCATTAAACATCAACAACATGCTGTGCTTACCTTTAATCGAGGGGACACGATGTATTTTATACTATGTTTTGTTTTTATAAGTTTTATTGTGTTTTCTGCGTCGGTAAGTCTTAAATAAATAAATAACAACCATTGCGGTCACCTACGGGCAGTGACTATTAGCGTAAACTCTCATTAGAAGCCTATGTCAACAACTGACCTCAAAGGGCTGATGGATTTTTAAGTAAATAGCAACAGGACTATCCTAATTTGAACTATGTATTTGGTTACAACAATACCGTGGGGTCACGATACACGTCAATTAAACTGTCTCGGCTCGCATTCTTGCTATAACAATAATATCATTTGATACGGTGTTTGACATTAAATTTCTTTCTGAAGATTTTTTATTTCAATAATTGGATGTATGTTACAATTGAAATTTACTTACTTACTATATACTTGCTTACTTTGACTTACATGTTTTATGTAAAATTACAATATAATATTAGTAACTATAATTATATATTTTTTTTATTTAATTGTTTTTTTTTCTATAGATTTTATATTTCGTAGATTATGCTATATAGATTATTATCTATATCTAAGCAGTCTGCATAAAAACAGCGGGATTTACTACAGATAACCAAGCTATATGTCTTTTAACGAGGAGAGCTTATAACAAGTTGTTTAAGTATAACTATTTAAAGACATTGGTCCAACAAGATCACATAACATTTTATGGGCGAAAGGGTTTAATCTTAGCTATAATTCTTGACTTCCATTACCTTCAAGAACCTATTTATCTAATGTCATAATTAATAACAATAGCAATAAAAATCAAATTCGCATAAAACACATAGCTATTGCAAAGTTCATAGAATGAGCGAAAGCTTGCAAAAGCAAATTTAATTACTCTCCCGTTTCCCCAAAATGAACCTTAATTATTTGTCATAAGGGTTGTATGTAAAGCAAATAAGAGTTGGTAATTCATCGATGCCAATTACGTTTCATGTCTCTGGACTAGACGGAACGACATCCAAACAATAACATTAAGGAATCGATACTGCGAGATACAAATGAATAATCTATAAATGCCTTAAAGACATTGATGTGAAGAGATAACAATCTCGTAGATAGGACATGGTGTAATATGTATATCGGTTATTAAATCACTGCATAGTATAAAACAAAGTTGATTTCCGCTGTCTGTCCCTATGTATGCTTAGATCTTTAAAACGCAACGTTTTTTGATGCGGTTTTTAATAGATAGAGTGATTTAAGAGGAAGGTTTATATGTAACTAGTTTTTACCCGCGGCTTCGCTCGCGCTAATAAGTGCATTCAGTGAGTATCAAAGTAGGTTGTAGGTATAAAAGTTACTTTTTTATCCCGCGGAAGTAGTATAACTTTTCGGGATGAAAGGTACTTTATGTCCTTTTCCAGACCCCCGGCAATGCGTGTGCAAAATTTCATAACGGTCGGTTGAGTAGTTGAAGCGTACAAACAAACAAACAAACACAAACAAATAAACGGACTTTCGCATTTTTAATAATTAGGTATGTAATTTAACGCGTGCGAAGCCGCAGGCAAAAAGCTAGTTTGAGATAAATTATTAAGTACTCTCTTAGTGCCTTTTATTAAATTTTACGTAAAAACCATAATTTGTAAAACATTGAATGTTATGATTACACTTAATTGTAACCACTAAAAACAGTTATCTATTCCTAAAATATTCAATGTATACCTCATAGTTGTGTCATCTATTTCTTATGTTAGTACTCCGTAAATAAATAAATTATAGATAAAATTCCGATCACAATTTTATAGTTCTAGATTAGTTAGTTATGTAGCTGTGTATCTATGTCATTCATTGTTTCAAAGCAAGAAAACGATACTATAAAAAATCAAAAAAATATATTCAATTGGGTTATTTCACAAACGATGTAGCAACTCTTCTGGTTTTCCAATTGTTTATATACCATATCAACAGAAGTAAATATCCCAATCAAGGCCACTTATCATTAACTAGGTACCTTCTTCTATCCGCCTTTTATTTCTTTATTGTTACTTGACTACACGCTTAAAGATATAATTTCTCCATACTTACCATGCAAATGTGCCTCATACAACAATATTTTTTATATTCCCTACACGGCACTCATTAAACCGGCAATTATAATATCGTTTACATGTTTACGTTCCATTAAAATTATTTTAATACACATTTTGCATGTAGTCATTAAAATGCTACTGTATGTATCAATCTATATAAATAAATGAAATTGAAGTCTGTTTGTGATTTCTAATCAACAATTGTTTACTCAATGCGTTTGAAAGTATACACGATACCTATATAAATGCAATTAAAAATGTTTGTCTGTCTGTCGGTCTGTCTGTTTGTTTGATCTTCTAAACGACTGGACCGATTTTGACAGGACTATCACGGTCAATAGGCGGAGGTATAAGGCGTAACTTAGGCAACTTAAATTATTGAAAAAATCATGAGCGCGCGCTCCAGGCTCACGCAGCCGCTGCACATATTTAAACGTAAGTGATCGTAATTCCGCGAGACTTACGATCACTTACGTTTAAATATGTATGTTTTTTTTTACTTTTTTAACGCGGGCAAAACCGCAGGTATCAGCAAACTTATAAAATAAATATAACAAGCTCCTTGCCGATGGCAATTGAAATGTGTGGTCTGTGGATTGCTAATTATAACTGGAAACTAGGTACTTTTCAGAAGAGCCGCTTAAAGCATTTCTAGGGTTATATAAAAGTAAACTAATGAGTCTGTTATGTACCTAACCTAGATTACATTGCAACTCAGTGGTACTCAACATTTTTCGTCTCTTTTTTAAAACACCTGAATGGTTTTTATTCAGGCAGATATAATCCACGTTTTTGAATTTCAATTCACGTTTACCTTCATGAATGGTGTTTCGTTAGTATTTAACTCGAAGCTTGCAAAAATATTTAATTAAATAAAAAGAAAAATCTTTAAAAATGTATTGCAATAAAATGTTTAGGTACAAAATTGTATAAATGACTTAACGTACATTTAAAATAATAAATATGCCATGTATATGATGTAGATGTAATTTAACAAAATGTGGATAACATTTTGTTAAATCAGGTGCTTTTATAAGGATTTTCCTTTACAATGCAAGTAAATTTTATTATTACTATTGTATTACATATAGCTTCTAAAATAACAAATAGTAAGTAAAAAATATTTTAAAAAATGAAAATTTGATCATACTGTGTTAGACTGTGTCATACACTTGACCAATTATTTCCATTTCCTACTTAGTTATTGACTAATAACTACACTAAACCATTTTTTAAAAAGTAAAGACCAAAATAATAAAATGTGTCAAACACCAAACTTGAGCTAAAGTCGTAATGTTAGCTGTAAGCTTGCGGGCCACGTTGAGTACAGCCCTCACCATGTAGCAATGGCAAGTGCAGCCCTTAGACTCGTAAGGCTAAAGTACCCTCGCAACTAATTAGTTCCAAGTTAGTACTTACGGTTTCTTGACTAAGCACACTTTTCTAACAGAGCTCTATTTGTTTTGTTTTGCGACTGACGTTTTAACAGAACATATTTAGAACATATTCAGAATTTTATATGTTTGTTAGTTTGTTAATGGTATAAGTGTTTGGCCTACTACAAGATACTTCCACGTTTATTTGTTGTGAAATTGTTTCCTTTTCTCACTTAACTCTCAAATTGTGAATAATATATTTTATAGTACATGTGACATAAATTGCACTTTATGAATAGTTTTCTGTGACGTAGGTTACCTATTCCTGCACTGTGCGGTAAATTAATCGGTTACGATTAATTTGCGCACTATGTAGAAATAGGCAACTTAAGTCACACAAAAGCGTGCGTAAAGTGTGTGTAAAAGTAAACTCACTTCGCTGGGGCGCTAATATAGGCGCCAATAATAGGCTACTTTGGTCACCCATCTCGTAATTTACTAATAAGTAATCCACATAATTCTAATTTCAACAATTCGTTAAAATATAATTCATAGACAAACGAGCATGCAGTCTATATATCATTACCATGGATGGACCCATGTTATCAACATGAAAAAAGTCCTATTTGAGGTTGGACACACAGTAGTAGTAGTAAATGCTATCTCTAAGAACTATTAGAATGAATCTCTCTTATTTCTCTTTATACTACATCAGTGCAGCAATGAAGTTATAAGGCAGAAATAATTATATTTAATAAACAAATCACTCTAATGATTCTATCACTTCAAACTTCATTCTTTAAAACAGCAAGATCATCTTCATCTACCTTAGTAGCAATGTTATATTGACAAATCCAGTGTCGTGAAGTTAATTCGTTTTTGAGCATATAGTCATATAAACGCACTAAATCCAAAAACACATAGGCAATATACAATTTTTAAATAAAAAAAGAACTAACCAAAATTGTTATTCTTAAAAATTTTACTTTTTTTTTACATTGCCCTTTCTACCCATCATTAACTCTACGCACGGAGTTAATACGATCTTGTCATGTTATTAGGAGTAGGTATAATAAGTCGGCATAGTCCATACTCAGCCGTTTCCACGATATCATCTCAGGCTATTTTTATTTTATTCATAGAGAACGAATCTTTATTCTTTTGTTTACTCCAAGCCAGTACTCGCCACTGCACGATGATGTTGTCATAAATATTCCATTTTTTTTCTTTGCAACCGAAGACAATATGGTTCGGAATATTTTGCTTTATTTCAGATTTCATGTAAGTTTTGGTAGATATACGTTTTAAGTACTTTAATATTTGGTCTTGGTACAAACTTCGGTACCTATAAATTGTTATAGTTTAGTCATCGCGAAACCTAAATAGCCTAAACTTTTCTCTCTTCGAGAAGAGACCCCGCGCTTAGTAGTAGTAGGACAGTAATAGATTAACGTACTTTTAACCATAGATAAAAATAGTAATAAAATTAATGAAGAAGTATTTTATTGTTTATGGTTAAAGCTGTTTAATTCGGGTATACTTATTGTGAAACTCGCCAAATCTTTGTAATGTTTTAATCGGTTTCAATACTTAAACCTAACGATAAAGCAGGCGAACTATAAATGAAAAAAGTCACCGTCATCTATGGTCATCAGAGAAGTCGAATATCGCTTTCAAAGTCTCTTTTTGCTTTTTGACGAAACTCGATGTCATAGCTCTCCGGAAATACCACCGGAGGAAGTCCTATGCCTTGCACTTGCAAAAAAGGAATGCCAAACCAAAACGTTCTTCCTTCAAATGGTCCATTTTTATTCTCACATGGTCGCATCAACGACAAACCCATATCATTGTGTAAAATGTGACATTAACTGCAAAAATTTTACCGTAAGAATAGCCATAAAGTAAGCTTACAACGCCATGGGTTTTCGATACGATGATGAGGTCACAGCAAACCATAAATTATTTGCTCCTCTTGCAATATTTTGTCGATTCGATGAACGTGTATTTATCGTTATTTATGATTGCATTGTTGTTAATACCGTGTCTTAAATGTGAAGGTTTCAATCTAAAGATAAGCTTTGGGTTTTGTGCTTATTAAGATTCGTTCGCTGACTTCCCAATCAAAAGAAGCAATTAATTTTAAAGTGACATTCGAGCGGTCGATAAGAGATGGCGTCACATGTACCTATCCTTAATCGTGCTATCAATGTTTTCTTAGTTGTGACATATTTGTAGAAAAAAAATTCCGAAAATGAACGAAGGAAATTTTATTTTATTAATGCACCCCGCGCAGAATTTACCTGATCTCATATATTTTCCAAATAAAAAATCATAAAAATTAAATCAGTACTTTAAAGATTTTACTAACCTTTGCAAACAGAAAAGCTTATAGTTACATATGTTTTTGCGTCGGATCAATAAGCAAGCAACAGAGTTTACTATTTTAAACAAGAGCCTTAATATCACTTATTTTTATAAATATTCTTTCTCTCAAAACTTTATAATTCTCAAAGTATAAAATATTTCATACGAAAGCAAAGCTATAACACAATGCATCCGTAATGCACTTCGCAAATGAAATCCATGCTCGTATAATATTGCTTAACGATGCTGTCTTAACATTGTTTCTCGAAGCATTTGGACCGGACATTCTAGAGTGAAAAGTTTTCTTTCGGATATTTTATATGCTTAGCAAATGCATAAACTTACGAAATAGTAAAAACTTCTTGAGTAGATACCTAATCTTTTGATGATTAATGTTCCGAACCCGTCCTTTTAACTGACTTTTCGAAAGGAATGAGGTATTAGCTTAAAAAAATTAAGAACTACCTACATAACTAGTCTTTTCTACTAAACTTGCGACTAACTCTAAAATAAAAAATAGATGGTAGAATACTTGGTTATTCAATTACAAGGACTACATTTAATGATTGACCAGTGATCACTTCATCACCATTAAATAAAGCAAGTTCAATTGCTACACTGATTTCATTAAAATAATAGGTAAATCTATTCACCATATATAAACAGTAATAAATTACTGTAAAAAAGAGTGAGTTTAGTGCCACTATGTTAGTTTTTACTAGAATTTAAAATACACAAACATTCTCACAAATATCGCATTTCGAGTGATTTTATTTTTGTGTAGAGGTAAGCCATCTGCAATCAGTCGCACTTAAACACGTATAAAGTTCCGAGAACCACGCAAAAAACCAGTTCCTTGAAATATTATAATAATAATCAGTTTAACTATCTGCAATCCATCTATTCTATAATAATATGTAGAATCTGCGAATACACCGAGCTATTAAAAATAAACTAAAGTATCGATAAACGTCAAAAGCGTCAAAGTTTTGAATGGAACGGAACGCGGCCGGCGGAAACGACGCCATTACGAGTTTTATACTTTTTAAATTGATCTTTGCGGTGGCCTGGCGCGAACGTCAGCGCCCGTAGAGCCATGCTGAATAAAAACACTGGCTTAGGTAAACGCTCAACGTTTACTCTGAACTGATTTCCTATGACAGCTAGTGGCGTGTTGATATCGATAATCGAATTAATTAATTGCGCTAAAAATTTCAAACCTAACTTAACCCGTAAAACTTCATACCTACCTACTTAATTACCATCGTCAAATCAATATTTTTTTCTTACATCACAAAATCTTAAAAGGTGAATAGAGAAGGAAAAAAATCTAATAAATTAGTCAATGAGGATGATAACTACTAACGATTAATAAAAACATACGTTTAACAAAATACCTACGTTCAAACTCATTTATAATACTAGGATATCAAGGTTTTTAAAAGTAAAAACACTCAATTAAAAACATTTTTTTAGATACATATTTACCTACTGCTTCACCAGAATCAAACTTAAAATACTATTATATTGCGTCGATTCCAATTACTGTCTCTCGTAGGCCTTTATATAAATACCACAAAATATCACAACTAAATATACCTATCTTATCGATATCGACAAACAAAACCTCACCGCACTACACTACTTTATTTATTTATCAAAATACTGGCTTGTATCAGCTCTCAATCATCACAGTGTTTTCAAATCACTCACCGCCGGCCAACCAGACCCATCCGTCTTTATAAAACTCAGTGTAAACTTGAACGTCTATATTGTAAGTTTTAACTGCATATTAATCTGTTTATCTCTATTAACCCCTTCTAATTTACGATCGTAATAAAATCGCCGAGTTTCTGGGGTATTTTCGCTGCTCCATTTTTCGGTGACGGAATCATCTTTTTATGTTTGTTGCTGACATAAATTATGTCTCACTAATTTTATAGTTTCTATCCATATTTGTCATGGCTTTGTCAAAGTTACGTGATTTATTTATTTCCTATTAGAAATATAAGTACCGCTGCTGTTTCTTATTTGAAAGGTGTTGCAAGACACCCAAGAGTAAGGTCTAATACGACTCTCATTCTATTTAGATTCAGTGAACTAGGCTCTAAGAACACTTGTGATCAGTTGACAGTTGACTACAAGCCTTTACTGCAGTTTAACTCAAAGTTTATTATAAAGATAATATATAAAGTCATGCCACAGTATCTTAGTTATTCATAAAATAAATATCACCTTCTAATCCAATAATCTTCGTCTCAGAAAAAATATAATGTGTAAGGTACCTAATCATAATCAATCCAAAAAATGTCAAATAAAAAAAATATGAAGTCAAAATATCATATTTTTTTCATTTCTCATAAAATAAGGAACATCCCTAAGCATACATCATTTTTTTAAAGTCAATAAGCAATAATTTTAAAATATTCTTACACAGTACATTTCGCGTCCTTCGAAGTTCTTCCCCCTACATTCCAACTAATCACTCATTATTCAGGGCAATAACAATCAATATGCTCTTCGGATATCCATTTACATCCATTGTATGGAAACTGGAGCTCCTTTGTTCTGTCTGATGTTCGAAGCGCAACTCGATGCAATATGGCGGTAACGTCATCGAAAACAACATGGCCGCTCGGCGGTTATTGTTCGAAACATCGGGTAACTGTCTTGTTTATTTCGTGATTGGAGTTAAATAATGTTAATTATTTTGATTTATTTGTTTTATATTTTGAGATTTTGTTAAAAATTTTAATAATATTATATTAAAAAAATGCGAATTATACAGTATTTTAGTATATAATTGTATATAATAGTAAATCATTAAATGACTTACTGATAACTTACAGTAATGAATAAATACCAATTTACAAAAAAGTTGAAAGGATAAAAAGTTGCATAGCAGTTGCGCAATACAAAGAGAAACGAATAAGCAGCTTCCTAACTCTAATGTTGTGATATACCTAACGGCTTATAATAAAAGTTTATTTTGCTTCTTGAAATAAGCCTCTAGGCGGCTCATGTTTATAGAAGTCAGTTAAATACAATTACCCATAAATATAATTAAAAGTTAAACTTTAACAATAAGTAATTGTTCTACAAAATATGGCTATGAAACTTGAACGTTGAATGTTGACTGCACTAAAACCGATTAAGAACAAGACGACAAAAGTTCAATAGAGAATAACTAGCTTTATCTTTTAATAAACGCAGCAAAGTTCAAAGTTTACGTTTGAATACTAAACCGTGTATTATATTGGTCGAAAGCGAGTCCGTATGCTATCTACGTCGACCGGTCCAAAATATCCATTTGTTCCTTGCTTTTATTATGTCAATATCGGACGATAGCCTAATATGAGCACAGACGAGCACGTACAATGATGCTTGTATATTGTTAGAGAAAATCGCGTCTTGTTTGTGGGCAGCAATGTATATACAACGTTGTCTGAATGTTGTGCTATCGCAGGCGTCGGTTAGCATAAAATAATAGAGGCAGCTGCGATCCGCCGGTGGACCTGGATACCGTACGGTGCGGTAATAAGAAGTCAATATTAGCGTGCTAGGCGGGCGGATTTGAGGCAGCTTGGTTGGTGTGGAAGTGGCTTGTTAAGGCTGTTTTTAATGTAGGTACGTCGTTCGAATTTGTTTTTTTTTTCTCGAAATTAAAACTGCTGTTTTCAGAGCCGGATTAACCCTGTAAGAGGCCCTAGGCAGGTCGATACTCAGGGCCCTTTGCCTTTTTAACCGACTTGAAAAAAGGAGTAGGTTTTTAATTCAGCCGTATTTTTTATGGATGTCACTCGATTTCTCCGCCATGGACTGATTTGGATAATTATTTTTTTGTTTGAAATTTGCGTTTTTTTTTCGTGATTGGGCCCCTTTTGGACGTGGGCCCCTAGGCAATTGCCTACTTTGCCTTATGGTTAATCCGGCTATGGCTGTTTTATTGTATTGTAATGTACATGTATATCTACCTACTAATCTGTGTCTGTGGTGGTGCCATTAAAGTTAAACTACGAACCTCTACAGAGTTGGCTCTACGGCGTTTAATTTTTAAATTAATGAATATCACTAGCTTATATTCTCCCTCTTTTCATTTGTCACTTCTTGATCACTTACTGACTCATGTTCAAAAAACATTTTTACTGTGAAATCTAAATCCAAAATGTCTATAGAGTTTGCGTTTCTGTCTTTTTATTTCAATATCACTAGAACTTACAAATTTTAATTAATTCAACAAGACTAATAGTAAGTATTTAAATCGAATAAAACGAATATATTTTTACCTAATTAAAGTCGCAAAAAGCCTACTTTATTACGTCGCAATTAAAGTCCAAAACCAATCAAAATTTAATAACTTAAAGAAGCCGTCTCCACACCAACGACACCGCTCGGGGCACCCCGATAACAGGGTAAGTTTACACAACGCCAATTAGAGGCAGCCCGCGGCAACCGTTGTTTCCACATGCTAATTGTATCTGCGATAGTTTGCTATCAGTTTTATGCAAGAAATATAAAAAATAACACCCCATCCCTAACTTCACTATCTTTAACAATATGCAAGCAAAATACAAAATAAGATGATCAGAAAATAGAATGGAAAGATCGTGATTTTAAAGGTTGTTTTCTTTTAATGTTTTAGAACTTTCTTTTATTGCTTAAACACTAAAAGAATAAAACAGTAAAATAATTCACTGCACTGGCTAATCGTAGATTCAACCATCCATCCAGTAGTTTTTGAGTTGCCCTGCTGAATATAGGCCGCTCTTAATGGGGTTATAAAGGCCTTTGTAGTTCGACTCCGGCGGATCCACCGCCACAGCTTATAACAGCATTGTAGCGCTGCTGTGTTTTAGATTGAAGGGTGTGGTTAGGGAGACATACTTATCCGTTCCAACATAGTCCTCAGGGGTAGCAACGCATATGTAAACGACTTCAGGTAGGAGCGTAATCTTATCTGGGGTTGATTACAGATGTCCATGGGCAGCTGTGGCCACTTACCACCAGGACTGCATGCTCGTTTGCTACTTCAATCATAAAAAAATGAAGCTTAATGGTGTCATGCTATTCGTCACCACACCTGACTTGCACGTTTATGACTACAATAAGTATTGATAATACACAGAAAGACTAACCTACCCAACTCTAGACTTCTGCCCCTAAAACTCCTCCACGGAAAGACAGTGCAGCTATTCAATATCGACACCACACATTCGGATACTCATAATCACAGTACAATTACCATAATAGCTCCAATTTACCACAAATAACTAAGTTAGCCCGGTATATTGTTCACGTATAGCCTAATAGCCGGGATATGTTTACACGGCACCAATTAGAACCGGCCCGGAGCGTTCCCGGAACAATGGGCATACTGCAGTAACTGTGCCGTTGGTTTTCCATTTTCTTGTATTATTGTGTTTATTCCTTCTATTTATACGCTTACTTAATAATAATACAACTTAAAGACATATTATGAACACATTTTGTTGGAAAATATGGGAAAATTAATTTGTGATCTTTATAGACATAATCATTAGATTCAGGCCTACAGTAGGCTTATAATGTAAGGGAAATTAATGCTTTCGACGATCCCCGTGACGGAGCGGTTATCATACCGGTCTGACGCCCAGTTGGTCCCGGGTTCGATTCCCAGTCAGACAGATATCTGAATAATTAGTTTAGGTTTCTGTTCTGGGTCTAGGTGTTAGTGTATTCGTCTTTGTATGTCCATGACACCCACGACACAGGAGAAAAAACTGTGGAGCTATATGTGTAGAAAACGTTTTTTTATGTTATTTATACGTGAGGTGAGAGAATCCTTTCTATACGAATTTGCTTACAGATAAACTAATGTCCAAATGTCTTTGGGCGGCAGTAGTCATTTACTTAAAGTGGATTGCTTTTTTACCAATTCATTGTTTTCCTATCCCACAATGTTTCCCTTCCTCGTCATACTTATTAAATCATAGGTAGGTAATAAGTAATAACACTAAGTTTTAGAACATACTTGACGTTTCTTTGACGGCTTATTAGATAAATGTACACAATATGCTTACTTACACAAAGGGTTAATAAAGACGTTATCAATTGAACCTGCAAATGAACTCGATTGAAAATTGTCACCGTTTAGAAACTCAATTTACTCAATACCAATTCCAGATTGTAGAGAAAACGAAACAATTTTCGGACAACAGACAGTCTAGTCCAATTGTTCCCAACCTGTGATCCGCAAACCACTAATGATCCACAGGAATCAAATTGTAGTCGGCGATTTAAAATTTTGCGAACATAGCTTTGAACAATTATATTTTCATAGGATTACCATACTTACCGAAGAAACTCGACGACCGGATACCGGTCTTACGCGCAGTCGGTCCCGGGTTCGATTCCCGGCAAGACATATATCTGAATGATGAATTTAGATTTCTGTTCTGGGTCTGGGTGTTTGTGTATTTGTCTTTGTATGTCCATGGCACCCACGACACAGGAAATAATCCTACTGTGGAGCTATGTGTGAAGAAAGCGTCTTAAAAGAAAAACACAAAGAAAGAAAATGTAAGTACAAAAAATCACATTTTCAAGTTACAGAAGGAGGTCAGGACTTATACTCAATCAGGTGATTGACAGATGAGCTTCACCGCGATTTTGTCGGCTTACCAATAAAATTCGTTAGTGCAACACCGCGGCTTGGCGAGTTGACTAACTTAGCTCGTGGCATGCCGTATTGTTTACAAAGTATCAATCATGTTTAACTCGCTTGTATATCACCCACGATCAACCGTTTAAAAATTTGAGTAAAAACGGTGTTATCTTTAAAGCGCTCTTAAGCTAGTCCGTGGGTCAGAACCTTTAGGTTTCTCCTGAAAATATTACCTACATTAATTTAAATGGCTAATTTGCTATTTACTTTTCAATTAAATGTAATATTCGTATAAATTAAGTATTTATTTCTACCTACAAGATGGTCATCGCTATCGACAAAATCAATCGCGGTGGAACAGGTTGAGAACCTTTGTTCTAGTCAAAATAGAAATGAGCCCGTAAAGACCGCTATTGGCCTTTAAAATACAGATTTTACAACCAATTCTCTCGACAAGAACTGCGGGCTATTCCATTGTCTGCTCCGATACTTTAAATAACAGAAAATGCTTTTGTTTTCGTTAAAGTTCTGTATGGAAAACGAAACTTTTAAAGGAACATGTCCATACACAATGTGAATAAAGCCCTGCCTTTATTAACTAAAGACATAAACTTTTAGCTGGAGCTCTGTTTATACCCCACTGTTGGGCGCAAGTCACTGCCCACAAACTACGCCTTCCTTTAGATACCTTTACCTTTAGGTAGGCGTAGACCATAACCATACTACGCTACGCTGACCGAACGCAGATTTCATCAAATTTAAGAAATTAGGAGACCTAAAACTGTTATAGTTACTTACTCCATTGTCCCTGTAGTCCCGGGACAAGAATAGGGCTACGGTATTTCCTTTCGGGGTTGCGGGCGGCAAGACTAGGAGCTCAAACCGCCCGACCAGCGACCCTGGGAGGATAGCGGTATGTGTGGTCGCGTACCGTCATAAATACCAAATGCGTTGGGTCCAGTGCTTGTCCGGGTGGGGCCTGATGGGGCAACGCACTCAGAGGACACCGGTAGTGGTCACAAGGAGTGCCCGGAGTCCCCATCATAGCGCTGAGGACGGCCAACGTTGGGGGTGTTTTAGTGGCTAAGATCCCCACATAACCCAGGTGTCGGGTACCTTTTGAAGGTTTCCCACACGTCGAGAAAAAAAAAGAGTACTAACTCCGTTAGCTCAACGACCCGAAGTGAATTTTGGCCTCCGACACGAGAAGTCTGTAGAAAACTATATTTATTACTAAACTGACTGTATTATCACAGATTTCCTGATTGCTTCCACGTACTAAAATCTTGTTTTCCGACAAAAACAAGCATTGTCAGTCAATTACATTTTCATATGAACGAAGATAATTTTATCTTCAGACATAGTAACAAATAGACTCCTAAAATGCTTCATTTTACTATCTGGAAGTGACACTTTCTGAACAGAGCGACAGTAAAGAAGATTGCACACTGTCAAACAACACGCGTAATGTCTTTAAATAAACCCTATTTGATAGATGCAACGTGTCTTAGGAGTGTATTAGGAGTTTATTTTGTTAGTTACTCTTTGGTTAAAGGCTCAGATAAATAAAGTAGGTAGATCTATCATTCCTAACAGAAAAATGACGCCATTTTTAAAATGGTCGGGCTATAAAAGTGATTATGTGAAGGTAAAATATACAAAGGTGCTGACATGAAACCACGCTAGTTTTGTGTAAGTGTGTGCGTATAAATACATGAAAGTAGCGTGGTTTTTTGGTATCACTCAAATACAAGGCGGTGAGTAATCTACCTATTTTATTTATCTGAGGTTAAAGGTAACAAATGCGAAAATACCTTCAGGGTTTATTACCTTACGGGCCATGTCCTACATGTTTTTGTTTTTCTCGTTCCCTTATTATTTTCGTAACATAAAATAAGTTACACATAAATCGCTAATGGAGCTTGCTACGCAATGTATAAAATCTTGTACCTTTACCAAAATAAGAAAATATCCCAGACTTATTCCTATCGTTTATCCTTAATTAAGATCTAATAAGTTGAATGTATATGTATAACAGACATGGGCTAAAGGGGTAGGTATAACAGGATTATTTTATTAGAAATACTTATATTAATGAACTTTTAAGTGTATATTTTTTCTTTATGTTTTCCGTCGTCGAAAAATGTGATGCGTGGGCTTGGAGCTCGAACCTCTACAGATCCAAACACCTGATATGAAATGGGTAGCCACTGATAGATTTTGTTTTTCTCACATCTAGGCACGCATAGATAAGGTCTGCCTAAATAAGCAAAAAAAAAAACAAATCATAATTTCCGTGTCGAAGAATTTCAAAATAAGTAAGTTGAAAATATCCCATCTTTCTGTCGACGATTTTTCACGTGGATTTCGATTAGTCTCGTTTATTTTCTTACATTTTTTTATTACAACAATCAATTTACGTATGCGATTTATGGTTCAAGCAAATAAAAGCTTTTCCTAGAAGCCTTAAAATATCTTTATAGTAAAAGGACTTTACCGACATTTACCCGGATTTACCGACATATCTGTCGCATGCCGCTACATTATCAGTAGAGAGCTAACATGAACACCCAAACAAACTTTGATTAGAAGTGATTACATGCATAAACTGATAGCTAAGTAAGATTGAAAATTTTTATTGAACCTTCAAAAAAACTTACACTCATAGCCCTTCCCTACGATTTTCTTGAGTCGTGGGTGCCACGGACACACAAAGACGAATACACAAACACCCAGACCCAGAATAGAAATCTAAATTCGTTATTCATATATCTGGCTGGGAATCGAACCCGGGACCCACTGCGTGTCAGACTGGTATATAAACGTTTTCTACACTCATAACCCCACGGAAGGATTTTCTCCTGTGTCGTGAGTGCACTGAACACACAAAGCCGAATACTATCTGTCTGGAAATCGAACCCGGGACCCAGACTGGTAAGGTAACCGCTCGGCCGCGCGGATCGAAATGATAGATGATTTATCGTGTAGACACCAACTATAGGCGGCTGTAGGTATTAACATAGGTATAATTATAAATAGGTACATAATAAGTTAGGCCCATTTACTACCTACTTTACTAAAATGGTAAGTTAGGTTAGGTAGGTTTTCAATCTTTTCAATTTTTACATCTAAAGAAGAGTAGGTAGGTACCTAATGCATTTTTCATAGCTACGATAAACAAAGTGTTGATTAGATGATCACATCATCGCCTAGACTTTTAATGTTTTTATCGAATTATCTGGATTCTTTAAAGCAGACAATATCTAAATAAACACGTTGTCATCTCAGACGCATTACCTTATAATATACTGAAAGATACACGTCTGTAAAACATCATTTTTTGGATGCAAAATTATTTATTTCCTAGACTCTCAGATAAATAAAGTAGGTAGATCTATCGTTCCTAACAAAAAAATGAAGCCATTTTTAAAATGGTCGGGCTATAAAAGTGGTTATGTGAGGTAGATAAACAAAGGTGATATGAAACTACGCTAGTTTTGTGTGTGCGCGTATAAACACATGAAAGTGGTGTAGTTTTTTGGCTTCACACAAATACAAGGCGGTGGGTAATCTACCTATATTATTTATCTGAGGATGGAACATGCCAAAAGTGGTTTTCAAAGACAGCTAGATGTATGTTAACGGAGATGAAACATTCTTAAAGGTATCTGAAGTCTTGCGATCTTTAGTAGGGAGAAAAATGATAAACTGAATTTTAATAAAATAAGTAAAATACTTACTTTGTAAGAGCATATGTTACACGAGTAGACAGACGGAAAGACCACATCAAAGACTGGTAGAGTCATTACAGTTAGATTTATGTTCCGTATTATAGCATTGTCCTAAAAGAAATATATTATTTTTAACAAAAGAAAATAAGGATTTGTTTATTACTAAAGATAGTTAAGACCAGGAAGAAATATCCCAAAATATTCGTAAAGCTACTTTTTTGGATAAAAAGAGAATTGTGTAACGCAAATTACAAATGAAATTGACTTGTAAAATCTAAAAAATCTTTCATGAATTTAGAATTGATATGACGTCACAAAAATAACGATGTCACAGTAAAACATAATAAGAAAAAATATAATATATAACGGGAACTCACGATACGCGGATTTAATTTATTAATTGCCATTAATTAATTGGCAATTAAGAAATTAAATCCGCGTATCGTGAGTACCCGTTATATACTATAATGTATCCATTCCGCGATAATATAAGTTTAAAATCATATAATAAGAAAATTCTTATTCCGTTCTTGCCTTTTCTCTTTCTCCGCTAACATATCTTTTTCTATTATTCTTCTATTATTTCTATATTCTATTCTATTATTATACTTACTTTACTACATACATATTGTCCGTAATTCTTCGCTTGGACATCTTTTATTGTAACTTTTGCTTTATCAATATCAACGTTATCATTACTGAATATTTCTCTTTTATTAAACTTCCATTGGTATTCGTCTCCATAGAGGCCTGCTGTATCATGAGTGTAGCAATCAAAAGATACTGTGTCTCCAACCATTACGTAGACTTCATCCTGTGAATTGCGTTTGATTCAATCCTTTGAATTAATTATATCTGAGATGCGTCAGGAATTACTGAATTATCTGTCATGCAATTTATACTAATAAATAAAATTGAAGTGTCTATTTGTGATTTCAAAATAACATTTTTTTTATTTAATGCATATGAAAATATACCCGTATAAGTATAAGTAAGTATATAAAAAATAAAAAAAAACGGCGTCCTGTCTGTCGGTGTGTCTATCTGTCTGTTTGGCTAAGGTAATCTTCTAATCGGCTGGACCCATTTTGACGAGACTTTCACTGGAAGATAGCTGAACGTCTATGGCGTAACATAGGCCAC
>DWPV01002042.1:0-18342 GCA_018251915.1 Urbanus proteus proteus
GACTACATAGAGTTCTACCACCTTTAAAATTATTCTTTTGTAACTCTTCCTTAACAATGTGTCATAAAACAGAAATAATAATAGCCGTAATATTTTCAGAATTATGCAATCTTTAGCACGAATTGGCAAGAGTGCGCTGGAACACAATAATCGCATTGCGGCCTTGATGTCTCAGGAAAGAAATATTTGATGCGTGTATGGAATGGTTTCCCAAAATACCGCTTTGTTTACTCTGCCTTGCCTACTGTCAAGGCGTTGCATGCTTGGATACTAGCCATTCAGCGAATCATTTTTATTTCTATTTGATTTTATTTATAACGAAAATTTTATCTATACATCTACATCTAAAACTTTTCATCTACTACTACTTTTAATCTACAGCTTTTAATCCAAATTAATAAATTGTACTGTCTGTTTGTGATGTCAAAATAGCAACTGAATGCATACAAAAGTGTACGGGATACCTATAACAAATATGCAATTATAAAATAAAATTGACTGATCTTTAGCTGAGGTAATCTTCTAAACGGCTCGACCGATTTTGACGGGACTTTCATTGGAAAATCGCTGAACATTTAATGCGTAGCATAGGCTTTTTTACTTCAATTAATCTGTTGCAGTAGAGCAGGCTATCACTAATTTTCAAATAATAATATGTATATTTTTTACTTCTTTAACGCGGGTGTATCCACAGGAACCAGCCAATAGGTAATAGAACTTCGCGAGAAACTCTATATGCTTCATTATTTGACGGCCCCAGCTAGACAGATACTTTGGTGGTTGTGTATTCATCTTTGTACCTATCGTACAGGACAAAAGCGTAGTGTAGTATAAAATATAATAATCAATGTTTAAACGAACATGATAAGTAGTTGGAATTGGAGTGGCGCCATTTAGGGGAGGTCTATGTCCAGCAGTGGACCTAAAACGGCTAATGGATGAAATTAACGTAGCAAAAGAACCTTTCTTTCATTATTGACGGCATCTACAATAACATTAAGAAATTGATATTTGTATTGAACATTACTACGTAATATTTTGAGATTTATTTTCTCAAAAATGTCAACAATTTTCTACAATATAAGAACTACCTACACGTGAGTAAAATTGTAGCCAAAACCATGACTCAATAATTGTACTCGTAGTAAGAACAAAAATACTCGTAAAAACGAGGTAATTAGGTCTATTTTCTGTCTAGTTCGACACTGATCCTAAGCCAACTTTTCTATTTGAGATAATAATGTGTAATCCGTAAGCACATTATATTATGTACTGGTAAATATCTACTTAAACAAGATAATTTGGCGATATATTCGTAAGTATCCAGTAAATATAATTGTTTAATTTCTAATATGTACAATATATATCTAAATATTGTCTCTTGTAATTTGCAATGAAATTATGTGATAAACAATTTTATTGAGTAGAGCAGTGTTTCTCAACTTGTGTTCAAAATCCCCAATGAATCATAATCTTTTATAAGGAGGTCGCAGAAAATCGCAAATAAGAATCTCAAAAAGTTATATTTACAAAGAAAATATTAATTATATACATTAAACGGTTTTATTAATTACGTGTCTAATTGTTTATCATTGCTAACCTTTTATTGCATTGCTACACCTGATAACTAACTTTGAATTGAATACCTTATTGAATTGAAACAATGCTTTGCTTCCTACAGATGCTTCTGTGGCCAACATTAGTAAAACTTTAATCTTTCTTTTCTTCTTTTCTTTCTTTTATTGAGGTTGATTGCAGCTGTCCATGGGCAACAGTGGCCACTCAAATCCACCTAAAAGATTGCTTGATTGTTTATTATTTTTATATTATAAAAATGAGAGCTATATAAGATACCACGTACGACATGATATATACAGTGGGAACAATTATTATGTGTGAACATACTTATAGTTTAGTATATATTTTATATGAGGTACCGATTACAGTTTTTAGGGGTACTGCGAAAGAGTCTGTTGTCTATAAATTATTTAATTTAAATCTGAACGAAATTTATCTGAAACGATACTTTGATTTTTGACCTAAATATGGCAGTTACATT
The DNA here is from genome assembly GCA_018251915.1 of Urbanus proteus proteus. Classification (NCBI taxonomy): domain Eukaryota; kingdom Metazoa; phylum Arthropoda; class Insecta; order Lepidoptera; family Hesperiidae; genus Urbanus; species Urbanus proteus. Next base: position 2,060 of record DWPV01002042.1, read on the forward strand.
TAACTTCATAGATCTGTAACTAAACTGCGTCCGCCCTTCGTGGAATTATTGCACACCCGTCGAAAATAGGTCAACTGCCTCCCTGATGTCAGAGCGAGAGGGCCACAGGAGCGACTAGTGTTGCCAGGTCCGAAATTATAAAAAATGGGACAGGCGGTGAAACAAATCGGGACTTAGGGTTGTAAATGGGGACAAACATAAAACAAGGCTTTTTAAATTAATGTTTAATATAAGGTGTTTTGTAACAATCGAATATTGTATTCTTTGGTAGTACGGATCGCTGTATTTCTGTAAGATTCGTGATACGGTCCGGTATCTTATTGTTTATTTTTTAATAAATTCAATACTTTAAGGTTTCATAAATCGGGACACTGAGTGCCCCGATCAGGGAGGTAATTCGCTAAAGAAACAGCCGTCGAGTTAGGTTTTCACTTATTTTAACAACACATAAACACGTTAACGCGAATGTTTTTTTGTTTTTGAGAAAACTGATTCCACTTCTGAAACTAATGACATTCATCAATCGCCTCGACCACAAAATATGTACTTCGTTTTTAAAATTAAAAGATTTTATTTGACAGGTCAGTTCGACATCAAGCATAGCGACGAATTGACACTTTACTGAATTACCTCCCAGGTGTAAAACGCGATGTCTCCAGATCTCTTAAAAATCGGGACGTCCCGCGTAAACCGGGACACTTGGCAACTCTAGGAGTGACAAGGACACAACACTTAATTCATCCAGGTGACGTCATCGGTTTTAACAGGCTCATTCGTTTTCTTTTCGCTAATGTTTTGATAGGATCGAACGCGTATAATGTAGAACGAAAATTATTTCAGTTCGTATAATGTTATTTTATCTTATACTTTCATGTAACGCATATTGCTTTTCATTTTACGTTGGTTACTATGTACAGTCAGGTTCAATTTCTTTTGGGGTTTTCTATGTAGTTTATGACTTTTTGTTGGTTTTATATGGAGGGTAATGTTGTTACATTTTTTAATTTTTTTTTTTAATTAAGAGGTGCTATAGTTTTAAAACCTCCATTTTAAAAGTTTTTAGATCATAAAAAACTTGAACTTAAAATACATTTACATAAACTTTTCCATTAGTAATTCTCAGGAGAAACAAACTTTCTTGGACAATATATTTTAGGTACATGTTATATGCAGGAATATAATTTGTCTGGCTCTTTGTAAATGTATCGCTGCAGACGTTAACGTTACCATGGTTACTGTTTCAAAGCGTTTGTCTTCGACTCCAGACGGAAGTACTTGTGTGTTATAACGATAATTTGCTTATTTGTGTTCGTATAGGAGACCTAAAGGACCTGTACTAATTTTGATTTTATTCAATACACTCATCACCATATTCAAGTATATCAGCCATAATCAGCCATCAGATTTTCAAATTTGTTTCAGGCATAAATCTCTGTTAGAAATCTTTATAGATCCATAAACTTTATATAGTTTTCTTCAAATCATCAATTTACTTATCTACACACAAAATGTATTCATTTTTGTTATTGTTTTAACGTTTCAATAAGCTAGCCTGAGTTAAGTGACCAAAGTAATAATTCGACTATAAAATTTATTGAAAAATTGATAACTTTTAATTGCTACCTACCAATGATACCCAACAAAAATAAAAGAAAGATGTTTGAAAGCATATCAGAATAAGATACTAAATTTAAATTAGATTAAGTTCACTCAATTGCAATTAATAATAACTATTTCAAGAAGAATGTGTTAAAAAAAACAATTTGATTCATGAAGATTTATCCTATTACGACGATGAGTTGCAATGAGAAGAATACAAAATGAGACTGACGGCAGCACGTATTACACATTACGTTCTTTATCCGTGTTTCTCATATTTCATCCAAGGCTCGACTTTGAGAAGGAAATGAGTGGAATGAAACAAAAGACGTCACTTTGATCTCGATGTTACTGTTTATTTTGTTATCAGACGGTGCTGCGGCTGGTGAGTTCTTGTTACGAGTACTCGATGTAATTTAACCGAATTGGTACTTTACAGCGAAATGTAGGGCAAATTTTTGGAAATAAAAGTTGTAAAACTACACTAATAAGGCAATAAAAATGTATTTTTTAAACTTATCTTAAAAAAAAGATAATTTTACATTTGTCGTAATTTTTTTTTTTTTTTTTTATATTTACCTAACGATAAGGCAGACGGGCCACCTGATGGAAAGTGGTCACCGTCGCCTATGGACATTTGCAACACCAGAGGAGTCGCCAATGCATCGCCGGCCTTGAAGGAGTGCTCTTTTTGCAGCTTTTTTGAAGAACCCCATGTCGTAGCGCTCCGGGAATACCTCAGGAGGAAGTTCATTCCACATCTTGCACGCCCTTGGCAAGAAAGGTTGTGCAAATCGAACTGTGGAAGACCGCCACCAGTCCAGTTGATGCGGATGGAACCTCATCCTTCGGCGAGTTGTGTAAATAGTGTAAATAGACAAGAAAGAATGAAAGAATGGTACGGTAATGTTATACCCTGTTATACCAGTAAACTGAGCCAGTGAATTATTTTAAAATAAATTACAACAAAATTTAATTTCATTTAACAATGTAAACGGGTTTTTTAATATTAGATTTTTAATAAATTGCATTTTAATTTTGCTTTAAACTTAAAATGAAAAGTTTTGACTATTCTTTGAGAAAATTAAAAATTATGCGCATTATTTTACCAGAGTAATGCGTTAATTACAAATTATTGATTAACTTCATAATAAAACTGATAATAATAAAATCATGTTTAAATTAAACTTTTTGAAGTACAATAAATTTAATTAATATACACTCTGTGGTACGAACCACAGACTAGTACCACAAATATTATAGAAGTAGTAGAACGAAGTACGAACTGTCAAAACGAAACGATGGGCATTGGGCAAGTGATTGCAAATAAATTGATAAGAAACGTTAATTAGAAATGCTCACCGTGCCCGAATCGGTTTCCAATTCAGCTTTCCATTTAAGATGTGAAATAACTGAGTGAGGACCTCCATTATCATGTAGGTGTTTACTGCGTAGTGTTTTGGTCGATATTTTAGGAAGTGTATTGTGTAGCGACAAAGGGTGTATTGTTGTGAATTTGTTCGTAGGGATAACTCGAGCCTGTTCGAGGAGCCAGTGGCGGAACGATGGAACTCGTCGTCGATCGACTTCGCGGAGATCACGATGGACCGCAACTTCGTTCTGCTGCTGGTCTCGCTGACGTCGGCGGTGCTGTGGGTGGTGTACATCACGTACTACAACAGCCGCGTCCTCGGCTACATCCTCACCAGACTCATCAACAGATTCTACTTTCAAGATGAGAACTTTAAGATTGGTGAGTGTTCGTTCTACTTTGATATTTATATTGCATGTATTTGAATTTATGAATACAACAACAAACAATTAATATTTTGTCACATCAGATTAAAAATAAATATCTGACATTCCTATTATTTAATGTAAACAGTGTAGTGTAGATATATACAGATTGCAGCAATGGAAATTTCACCCAAGACACAGTTGAAGACCCAAGCTACAATTAATTAGATTCAATTTGGATGATTCATAATTACTGTATGCCTGCAGGTCAAACAAACATTGTTCCAATTACATCCAACGGCTAGTATTTGATCTCTTTGTACACAGGACCAAATCTAATGTACATAATTAATTTATAAATTCATAAGAAGTTTGACATTGAATATAGAATAGTGGGAGAATTTAGAAAAATATGCCATTATTTCGTACAATTAGGTAGCATTGTAATTAAGATCTTATAACAGGAAGAAAAAATAATAAACTGTAAATGTATAATTAATTATGATGACATTTATCCTAGACAAATATTTCTATGAACACTTTTATATAATATTTTTTAGAAACTAGCTGATCCACGCGGTTTCAGCGTTGTTACAGAAGTAAATATACAAACATATTTAAACATAAATGATACCCGGCAGAACCGAGACAGCACGAGCATCCGCTTGGAGCGCTGATGATTTTTTCTTAAATTAAAGTAGTGTAAGATATGCCTTAGATCTTCAGCTATCCTTCAGTGATAATTCTGTCAAAATCAGTCCAGCCATTTAGAGGTTTACCTCAAACAATCACACAAATAGACAGGTAGACTACTTACTTACTTTACAAATACATTTAATTAAAGTTGTAATTATAACATTACAAACTGACACTTCAATTTTATTTATTTGTTTAAATAGTTTATCAAACAACAACAAATCATCGCCTTGTGAGTGCTATGATATAATATGTAGAACATCTAGCTGATAAATATGTTAAATAAGGTAAAACTATAATAGAAGGAAAAGAGAGGAAATAGATTCTTAATTGAATGTGGTAGTTTTATCATAGTTCACTTGTTTTGAGTCAATGTTATAATTACATGGTTTACCTAGATGATATATATACGAGTACAATACAAATGTGGCAAATAGGTAACTTTAGGGAAAATCACTTTAATGGCAGTTTGTCACTGCTCCTTACATTAAAACTTACACACACATAGCCTTCAGAGGTTTAGGGACCGAATTCATGTTGATTTTGTTTTAATTAGCTATTAAATTTAGCGAATAGCAACTTTTGAAGGGATAATGAAGTTTAAGAATTAAAAAGTTATATAAATTTTAAATCAAATAAATGGCACAAGTTTCTCCAGAACAGACATTTGAAAAACTTCAACGTCGCTAACTCCTAATGTTCATATATCGCTGTTTTGTTCGTTCATGTTACATGTTTTTTAACAAGAGCACTAACAATAATGTTTCTTCGTCAGAGTCCATGGCTTAACTGCAGTCAAATAAATTTAAACCATCACTAGCATACAAACTCATGGCAGTCAGATACACTTTCAATGTGTATATGGTATATGGTGTCGGATGGCTACCTTACTGCAGTTGTACGGCAGCGGGTTATAACCCGAGACATGGTAAAAGGGACACTATGGTCTGCCATGGAACATCTAAATCAAAGTGCCCTTAGAAAAGCATGTTAATAAATTAAAATATAAATATGTTTGACACACACATTGAATTTGCGAATATTTCTGTGAATTGATAAGATAACTTCAGATTTGAATTTGATAACTACTAGAAACTGCTATGATTGTTATTCATACTGATATTACTTTTTCTTAGTAGGTACCTTGTCATTAACATGATGATTACCTTAATTATAATGCTCTTAGAGATAACCTTCATTGCTTGACATTGCAAGGTTAACAGGTTTCATAAACGGCTGAATCTTTTATAGTTTTTATACGGACATATAACATAATTATGTATTAATTTTGATTTCGGTCAGTCAAAGGAAGTTAATTTCGCCTCGTTTGTACTCCATTTTAGCACTCTAAGTTGGAGAGTAGCAGGGTTTCTATCTGTAGTTAATAACTGATAAGTTGCCACTGCTGAGGATTAGGATGGTTGGTTCATACAAATAAAATTGGAGTGTTTGTTTGTGATTTTAAAATAACATTTTGTTACTCAATGCATATGAAAGTATACACGATACCTATAATGAAAATGCAATTAAAAAATTTTTGTTTGTCTGTTTGGCTGAGGTAATCTTCTAGACGGCTTGACCGATTTGAAAGATGAAGGTCTAAGACGTAACATAAGCTACTTTAATTTTGGAAAATCATCATAAGCGCGCGCGCCACGCGCATGCGGCCGCAGTTGCGGGAGAGCGAGGCGTTACTTTTGTAACGCGGGTGAAACCGTTGGGATCAGCTAGTATAATATAAGAGAGCCGGCAACCATACCGCACCATCGTAATAACTAATTCATGCTGGAAATAGGTTCTACCATCTGGCAATGGATAGCTAAGTAGTTAGTGGGGTATGGAATTCTTGCCATAAATGGAAGATATCCAGCGCACTATCTATCACAATACTCTAATGCAATTAAATATAAAGAGTTGGACTCATCTTGTAGTATTGTATGTTGACATTTTAATATTATTGTTGTTTAAAATTCATATTATTATGTTCATTGCAGGGTCATTCACTCTCAATGCCCTCTCTGGTAAGATCATGTTCCGTGATATTGTCTACATAAACTATGACTACACACTCCGCATACAAGATGGATACTTGATATTTAGGTGGTGGCGCTCCTATGTGCCAAAGGATGTATCAGAAGGTAAATATTAATAACTATGTCATTAGTATGATGACCGTATGATGTTATTGATGTGTAGCTTTATCTAAATACTTTTGTAAGATATATGAACCAAAGAACTGCTTACTAACATGTATTAAATTTAATAATGAATAATATTTTTACAATACTTTATAGACAGCAGTGATTCATATTATTAATTATATCATTACAGATTTATCACACTCCGACACTCGCCTCTCAATCATGTTAAATGGCTTCGAATTACATTTTTACAACAGATGTGATTTATACAGTGAACTTGAAAAGACATTTGGATTAGAGCCCGTCATTAAACAACAGAATGAGGATGACTCGGCCGACCGCGACAAAGCCATGAACGACGCCAACGAGAAGAGAAGACGAGCTCAAGATACTGTCCGATCTGAAGCTGCGATGGCAAGGACTTGGCGTGATCTCATACCCGTTATTAAAATCGACGTTTGTACCAGCAGGGTCGTATTTGGCAATCGACTAGTGCCCACTACATTGTCAATAAGCGTTGAGGAAGCGCATTTAGTATACAGCACAAAACCCCCTGCGTCCAGCTTAGATCACCTAATGCATTTTGTTAAGGCTAAAGCTGAGAACTGTAAGGTAATGTTAGCACCGAGTCCAAACTACACATCAATGGTTGATGAACCTCCTCGATACATGGGTGAGGGATTTGTTATCATGAGCTCAAACTACATCGAAGTTTATTTCTACATGGATGAACCAGGACTCGTACCAGAACAGCCTGTGCTTCTCCAACTAGCAAACGGTGATATTGTGGAGTCCGCGCCTCCCATCTGGGGCGTCGACATAAAATGCGGGAAAGGAACAGACTTTAGCTATGGGCCGTGGGCGGATAGGCAGAGGGATCACTTATTCAAATTTTTCTTCCCACCGAATTACAAAAATTTAGAGGTCACTCCGCAGCCGAAACCAGGCGACAGAAGACAGATGCAATCATTCGACATCAGGTTGTCGACGCTAAATGAAGCTACGATAGACATACTTTTCACTAAGAACAAAGAAACGAATGCTGTACATATAAATATCGGCGCCGGATCATATTTAGAAGTCACATTACCATGGATTGTACTACAAGATGGATATACAACAAAAATCACAGGGCAATTATTACATCTAGAGGCAACAACGAGCCTCCAATACAGAAGCTTAGCTGAGAGCGAGACTCTTGAATATACAGTCAAATGTCACTACCCCTTAGTTTGGAATCATCATCAGAGTTGGCAGCTGTCACTGACAGGATGCAAAGCGACAGCGCATTTTGTGTACACCCATATAGACTTTTTCCAAGATCTCACGAATGATTGGTCTAATAAATCTCGGCCTGATATATTACATTTTGTTCCATACACATGGAAGATATCAATTTTGCTAAAGGAGTGTGAAGTGGTTACAGTTAGTAACCAGTACAATTGGATAGACTGTAGTTCTACCAATCAAGAAAATAATCATGTTGCCTTTTGTGGCGATCTACTGGACGTGTCTTTTGATCTTCCCTTCATAGATTTCTTGCCAGACGTTATACCATTAAAAATTTGGGTGCAAGGTGAGGCAGTTGATATGAGCCTCTACTTACCTGAAGTGAACACTTCGAGACTGCTTCTCTTATCCATTGATAAAAACATGAAACTGGTGCCTTGTAGGCTAAAAGCGTCAAAGTGGCGAAGGAAATGTGTCAAAAGCCAGGGATGGGTAGATTGTTGGTCGGTCCCCATTGTAGCTTTGAGCGTCAGGTATAACTATCACCCTATACCTCCGCTAGGGCCTGAGCCTCAAGCTGATATAACTACCCCCGAAAAGGAAGAAATACTTCTATCTCCTATGAGAATACCAAGAATGCGTAAACAGCCCCAAATAAACTGGGCAATCGATGGAAATAACTTCGATCGCACGACACTGCCCCCGGATAAAGTAAGCGTGGAACTAGAAGTGGGACCGTCCATTTTACTAGCCTACGGAACTATCATAACGAGCTTTATGAACTTACTGGAAAATATATTTGGAGAAGATCAGTCGTTCACAGACATGCAAAAAGCCCCTAACATGGACACATATTACTGGTCCAGCGAAAATCCGACAAAAATGAATGACAGAAGCAGTGTTAACCAGCACACGGATATTTCCATGGACGACTCCAGCGATTCAGGCAAAGATCCGTTTGACCCTCGCCGATGCCGACCGCTAGACGTTACGGTGTCAATAATAATACACGATATTCAGGCACACTTAGTCAAAAACTGCAGCGAAAATGAGCCACCCTGTCCAGTCGTATTGATTGAGAGATTTGGTTTCGAAATGGACAAAAGTTTTAGAGAGACGAAGCTGCAACTTCTCCTAAGCCCGTCTATTCTTATTTCCTCTAACAGTACTTCACGGTCCAGTAACAATGGAAATATTACACCTAGTGCTCTCCAACAAGGCCACTTAATGCTTTCCTCGTTTCAGTTACGAGGAAATGGATTCTTTAGCGACACAAATCGATCAGTCGAAGAAGATACTGTAGAGTATGCTTGGATGATGGAATTACAATTGGGCCAATTGACAGGGAGGATGACATTACCACAGCTATATCAAGTAATTTCATCATTGGAAACATTTTTGTTGCTCATTTGTGACAGTGAAAACGAGTTGGTACCTCCTAATAATACCAAGCAGTGCCACCATGGCTTAAACAATGTGATGTGTCCGGAAACAGATGTTATATTAAAATACCGCTGCCCATCCCCAAACGAAATTAAATACCGCATGATACGCGTTGCAGTAGATCTCATAGATATTTATATTGCCGATTCTAATACAACACTTCAGTCCTGGATATCCCCGATTAGACTGAGCTTTTGCAATCTGCACGGGTCCGGCTTTGGCACTGGAGTAACAGGGTTGCTACCAAACTTAAAGTTTGCCCTCTACACCCAGACCAACATGCAAACAAACACTCATCATCATTCGAACGGCAGCAATAGCAGCAGTCAAAATAAACAAACGGATAGTGAGAATTGGGTAGGTGTCGGTTCCGTATCATTGGGACCGGTCTTAATAGAAGCGGCGTCTTCGTTACCCCAGAGCCCAAAAAATCTGCATCTGGTGCAACAAAAGTTTTTGAAACTTCATGACGATAAATTCAAGAGACTTTGGTTTTTATGGCCAAGTGAAGGGAAAAATTCACAGTGCGGGTGTACCGGAGGGTGTGCATTTTTCGGCTCCAATAGAAATGGGCCAAACTTCCTGAAGCCGAGTCCCTCCGATTTGCACGAGGGTATTAACATTGCCATGTTCAATATAATTGAAACATCACCGGGTGAATATGGTTATGGACAAAGTTTATTACATCCGGGCAACCTGGTTTTCCATACTCCGCCGTACAACAGCCTAAATGTTTGTTTGCAACCAACGAATGTGTCAACCCTGATACCATCTCCACTGCCACAAAATCTAAATAAATCACCACAAACTGCAGAAAGGCGGAGTCTAACGAGAAGATTTTCATACACAAGTGCGAGCAAAGGAAGTAACAACGTCCTTGTCTCTAGTACCAAAAGCGACGTTCCGTACGCTCGATTAGTGGACTCTACCGTCCCACTAGGAACTTCGAAAATCGATAGCGACTCAAAACTCAACAAAACAATCTTGAATGTACCGCAGATGGAAAGTAGTGTGTCGGATTCTAAACTTGCATTAAGCTGCGGAGCTAAAGATAACGCAAACGTCACAGTGAAAAAGCCTATTACATCTGAAATTGATGCATTTGCTGTACCAAAAGTCCCAGCTCGCACCGTAGCAGTATCCGAATCCCACTACTCTCTAAATTCTCAGGCGCCTCACGATGAAGCCCTCAATCAAGAAGTTCAGAGAACAATGTCTATCACGAGCGAGAATCACTCTGAAGCTTTCTTTTCGGCAGACGAAGACATGTTCCCCAGTCGGTCTTCCAGCTTAAAGCATTCCTTTGGCAGCCGTCATAGCAATCCCAAAGAAAAAAGTTCTTTCGGTATAAACGACATAACCAATGAAAAATGGACATCATCTATTCCGCGATCTGAAGCAGCCGATGGACCAGATACAATAAGCAATTTGAGCGCTGGCGTCCAGCCCGACTCAGAAAGTGGATCAGTGTCATCTACTTCATTTATTTCAGCAATATCCTCTCAAGAGGACATGACTCTAGTCAATCTACACATGCAAACCAATAAACCTATTGTAGATTCCCCGTTACTTATGTCAAGTTACATCAACAATTTGCCTCAGTACAAATGTGGCAATTGGTCTACGTGTTCTCTGCCTACCGGTGGCGATGTTTTTACGCTGCCTCTTTTTAAAAGGGCCGACGATGGTTCCTTGGTTTATATTGGCCAAAAGTATCTTCCCGTTTTTGATGCCCAAGGAAAAGTGCACATTTTAAAACTAATTCCAAAGAAAGATGGGCATAGTAGTCAAAATCAACATGGACCCTTTACAAACTTAACACCACACTTCAATTCACAAATAAAGGCTCATCCATACTCTCAAGGCTGGTGGGACTTGCCGCAAAGCATGCAAGATAACCAAGAAAATACCACGGACAAAAGTACAGCTTCTACAGCAACAACCACGAGTGATAGTAAAAGTGGTCTGTTTGTGAAACTGCGTGGTGAAGTCGATGTGATGCTAACACCATTGGTTTTGGAAAGTACTCAAAAGTTTGTTGAGTCCCTGACGCCTGTCCTAGCAAACATTCATCCTATAACAGTAATCAACCATTTGCGTCTGCTCTGCATTTCTTCAGTAAAGACCTCGAATGTTCTGAAGCAGAAACAATACGTGTTGAACTGGCTCCCACAAATGCAAGCTCGGAACGAGTCTAGCATACTACTAGAAAAGGATGATAAATGTAAACTTGCAACAATCCCACAATCGAATGTATACGAGGAGACAATTTGTGATCAACTTCAGGCAACATTAACAGTACCAAAAGTAAATATTATTTTCATTCAATCATCTGTTGTTGAGGATATGATATCGTTCTCGGCATTAGATAATATACAAGACTTGACATGCGTGTCTCTGTTTGGAGTTTCGATAGAAAATGTGGTAGCTAAATATGTAAGTTCCAAGAAGACTCTGGAGTCGGTGCAGCTGTACTATCGGCCTACGATGAGGGCATTAGGAAGCAAGAAGTCATTGGGGATCATGAAGGGGCCTCGAGCATTAATATCGGCCCAGTCTTCTGGGTCTGGAAGGAAGCGAGGGCCAGAGAAAGGTGAACCAGTATACATAGAAACCTCGCAACAACAGTGTGAAGATACAACCATCACACTAAATATTGGTACGTTTGATTTCTATATGCTGTTCAATATTTATAATTTATAATAAAAATATATGTAATTTAACATACAATTATTTTCAATTCAGGAAAAGTCCACGGACAACTACGACGCATCAGAAACGAATCTTCGCAGCTGAAAGACGCGACCATCACGGGCATTCCTTGCCAACATTCTAAGGTTTCGTTCAAATTCACTAGAGCAGATTCATGTACAAAAGGATGCGAATCAATGGTAAATCATTTTATAATAACCTATTAAATATTATGTTGTAATTATAGACTTTTAATTATGTAACCTTTTACAGTGTTGTCAAAATGGAACTGCAGAGAGCCAAAAGGAGAATTCTATTGGTTACATCATGTTTGAATGTGGCTTAGAAGGAGTATCTATCAAAGTGTCCCAACATTCTCAGTCACACAAACCTAATGAAGAAAAAAAACCTATTAGGACAGACAGCGAGAGTTGTAGGGAATCGGTTAAATCTGCAGAGGAACTAAAACCGGATAAGGAGAAAACAAAGAGCTACCGTACATCTGGCATTGAAGACTTGTTCAGAAAGAGAGAGTCCAACTCGAAACCCAGCACTCCTAACTTAGGCACTTCTCAGCCTCCCCCGGTTCCGCCTCCTCCAGAGCCTTCCACCCCAGGGCCAGATGAGCCTTCTAACGATAGCACCACGACGATGGTTCCTGCGAAGGATAATGGTAACATGTCATCTTGTGCGATAGACTTGAAAGTGGTGTGGTTCAACTTTGCTGCACCTCCACGAACCCCAATTACGAAAAAGATTGACTACACGAGGTAATCTGGTAACTTTTGAAAAATACAATTAAATGTGATGATCGAATTTTATTTCATGAATTTTGTTCGTTCTGTTTTTAGATTGGATTGGAACTTGTTGAGCACAGCTTCCCCAGCGATCAACGCGTGGATGAACCCCTGCAACAGACTCGGTATCCGCGTGGTAGCTTTGTACCGCGCACGCGCCCGCCGTCTCGCCGCCACCGCTGCCAGCCTCATGGCTTCTGCGCTGGATAGAGCTCCCCATCATACACTCCCCAAAGTGAGTATCGTTTGCCTTCGACTTAGTATAGATTTAAGATTTAATGTTTATGTGTGTGTACAAGTTTATATGAATGACCTACTTTTTAAAGCGATAGAATTTGGTATCTCTGGAAGATATTAATGGGGGGTTGTGGCTAGTTGACATTGGATATGCGGCTACTCTGCAGTGACACACTGCAGAGTAGCCGCATATTATCTTACAAGTGGTGGTGATTGCAGAGCCGGTACGGGCGGCACACGCCGATGGCGAAGCAGCTGCGCGAGGAGCCGTCGCTGCAGCTGTGCGCGGTGCTGCTGCGGTACGCGCTGCAGGCCGACGCCGCCGCCGTGCAGGCCGACCTCGCCGAGCGCCATCTGCCCAGCCTGTCCACGCTGCGCCAGGTATTGTTGTAACTCCGTTCACCACGTTGTAACGTGTTTTCCACAGGTAAACTAGTCCCTGTTCTCGGACATCTCTTTTCAAAAAATGAAGCAAGTGCCTGTTAAAAAAGTTACAGGCAAGTATAGAAGTCTTGTCGAAGAAGTTCAATATAAAAAGAAAAGAAATTTTCTTTTTATATTGAACTTGTTTTACTGCGCTTGCGTGTGGGGCAATATAAAAAGAAAAGAAATTTTCTTTTCACAAATAAGTTTTCATAAATAGAAATGTTGTTCCCCAGGGCGTGATAGTGCTGAGCCGGCAGTGGAAGAACATCCTGTACACGCCGCTGCTGCTGGAGCACAACTACAAGAGCAAGGTCATGAAGCCGCTCAACGTCACCTTCGCGCTGCCAGACCTGCTCGAGGTTACCTTTATTTATTTACTGAACGAAATAATATCAATATCCATTTAGATAAGTTTATTCGCAAATAAGTTAACATTCTGATATTTTGTGTAGACTATTTTAAAATAAATACAGTTTCAACAGTATTTTAAATATTTTTATGTGGATGCAGCGTTGATGCTTCAATAATATAACTTGAAAGAATTCTCGTAGCCAACGATTTACTGGTTGTAATCAGACCACTTTTTTATTTCTTTTTCTCGTGTTCTTCTAGGATTCAGTAGAAGGATGGCAAGAATATCAATTGGACAACGAAGTATTAGATGAGAATTGTCTGCTATTGAATATGGATACGGATAAATTATCTATTCCAGGTACGTTAATAATATTATAAAACTTACACGAGTACATATTATGATAAGGACATTAACAAAATACATTTGTTTTATCGCTAGACTCTGCTTATAACCTAACGGCTGTATTGCAGACATACTCTGATTCACTCACAGCTTGACAGGTTGATTGGTTGGTCACTTGCAAAATTTTAATTCTGATTGGCTTTCACCACGCCGTGCGCAAAGGCGAACAAACCTAAAAGTGATTTAAAAATAATCTTTTATATAACATTTTATCCGTTTATCTTACTTCCATATCAATATTGTTTATACATTGTATTGTCAGAGGGTACTTATGCAAATCGTTGTTTGAAGTGTTAGTGTTGTTATACATGTTTACTTATGTAAATGTGAACGTATGTTGTTATGTGGTGATGTTGTTTGTATTACGTAAATAAAATTCTGTTGAGAATACAATCTTAAGTAATGATGGCTCGCCGCAATTTTTAAAATAAAACATTTTTGACTTACATACATTCACCTCGTTTAGTGTAGACGGTTTAAAATGCTATTCTTCATTTAGTTAAGTAGACCGCTGTTCAGAACTCGAACAAATACAATTTCATAGTTTTGTTAGGAATTGCTCGACTTAAAGTAGTGTAAATATTACATTTATAATTGCCATACAAGTACATAGCTAGAAGGCATAACATTCTTAGCCGTAGCTGAGATGGTCAGGTTAGATGGAAAAATCTAAATTTAATGTCTCATGAATGGCTATCCTTTCTTATGTGCTTTTAATAGTAGTTTCATAAGAAATACAACAAATTTTATCATCCTAAATTAAAATATTACAAAAAATAATAGTTTACCAGAAATAATATTAATGTTAAACAAAAATATAGTACACAATTTTTACACTAAATGACACAAAAATTTAAAATAATTATAGTACATACGGTAATGAGATCAATAATAAACTAGAAATGTATGCGTTGGGTGCAGCGGGCGCGCCGGCCGCCAGCCCGCGCCCGCACTCCTTCCCCTCCACGCCGCCCTCCGGTTCGTACGACTCCGTACTACGCCGCCTTGGGACTTGTGTCTTTATTGAGACTCTATACTACTCACATTTGTTTTAATGCTACCAATTGACATAATGAACTCTCTATTGGCAATTTGTTTGGTCCAATCGACAGACTACTATATGAAATTGTTGATCCTTATAGCATTTTTTCCAAATACTTAATAACATTTGCTACCTTGTTGATTATATTCTCACAAATAAAGACACAAGCCCCCACAGCGAGAGCACGCAAGGTGCAACGCCGCACTTGAATGTGTAACCGGCTGTTGGTGTGAAACGTTGTTTGTGTGCTAATGTCGTTTGATGTTTGACGCTTGAAAGTTGAATTTGGACCTTGGTTGTTGCTACGTGAGTTATGCTACCTTATTGCACATCGCAAGAAATAAGCTCCATGGAGTAATCTTTTTCACAATTTTCCTGTATTTTCGACTTTATTATCATCTCATTACATGTTAACTTCACAAACTATATTACAAATTCCATCCTTCATTTTGATCATGCAAATGTTGAAATCATTGCTTTACGTCTTCTGTCATCAACATACTAAAGATAGAACTGAATCTATACTTAACCATCTTTATTTCATTAAAATGCAAAGTCCTTTAACAATATTATTTGGCATAGTTATTCCAAACGTTAAGCTTTCTATATATACAAAGCAATATTTTCATCTCACTGCTTTTTTCTGTACCATTTTATTGTTTATTAAGACGAATATACTTGGGAAGATTCATTTTCTCAGTATGTTACGTACATATCGCACTCAACAGTAGGCTTTGGGTAGATTTTATTAATAGATGTGTTCATTTAGAATGTAGATCACTAGTAGTTTATCTGGCATGGTGCACTGATGCTCTAATTGTTGTAATCTGATAAATGTGTTATGATAGTTAGTAAATAAATTATTTTTATTTAGTGTACCTACCAACTTTAATTTTAAAGCAACATAACATACAGACTGACCTTTATTCTATAACACGAGTGTAAAATTGTTGTAAAATTTATAAAAAATCATTTACAAGAACAATATAGTATGAAACAATAACGCACTCGCACTTTCGTTCACGCACCTTTCGCACGAACGTTCACGTTTCATCATAATAACTTTGAAATTGGATAACTTAATATTTTGTTTGTTACGTTCATTATCCCAAAAGTTCTCTCAACCATATATGTGTATTATGGCACATCCTGCATCAAGGTCTGTGTCCCAGTAGTTAGTGTCTGTGCGACATAACCTAGTGCGATAGTAAGCTAACCGTGCGAGTGGTGTGTGGCGCAGTGCGCGCGCAGAGCAGCCGCGCCAGCCTGGTGTTCCCGTCGCTGCCCTTCTCCACCAGGAAGACCTTCCAGGACGACGCCATCGCCAGTGAGTCCCTCGTACTTTCTATTTACCCTTACTTCTATTGTTTGTTTATGAATTGGGATGACACGTGTACATAACAATAAAAATATGAATATATCAATTCAAGTTCATTCAGCCATTCGATTGAATATCGCGAGGTAAAGGAAATTAATCTGTCAGTTTG
>DWPV01002043.1:0-18340 GCA_018251915.1 Urbanus proteus proteus
CTTCGCTCGGGCGCTAACTTCACGCCGTGCCGTAATAGGCAACATAGGTCACCCATATTGTAATGTACTATTTAGAACACCCTGTAACTTAGCAATAATCCCGTAGCGAGTGATTCTCGATCTCTTCCGTATGAGCTGCGAATCCCGTTGTTTTCAAATCGTCTATAAACTTATAAGCAACGGATGCTCACCGCAAGCAATCGTCGGATTATAATACCTCGACCACATGGCTTTAACACGCTTGACCTTTACATACATATACAGGGTGTGTAGTAAATCATAAGACACATTTCAGGGAGTATTTTGTAGGTAGTCGATTCTTGTCCAAAAATTGTATAGAAATATGATATTAATTGAGTTTTATATTAATTTGAGTATTATAATTTTTGATAAAGTTATCCATTTAAAAGCAAAATTTATGAACAATGAGCACGCTTTACGCCTGATTAAATGAATGATTTAAAGAGTAATGTAATAGTGGTTAATAAAAAATTATATAAAAATGTGATAAATCGATATATTTACATGAGGCTTTTCATCTTAAAAATATGTACGACTTATGAAGTGGTGGTGTGCCTGGTAGCACAAAAGGCTTATATTTTGGTAACACAATTATTGCATGCTTATTTACGACTACAGTTTCATAAAACTGTGGAAAGTACCCAATATGTCTATTCTTATGCAATATCCAAAAAGGATTGTGGCATTTAGGTGTTTAATGTTAACTTATTTGCTCTACCGCTATAACTATTTATGTGAACAGGCCTTTATCAAAAGTTTATAATTATCTAAGCAGCAATAATTTCTGGAACGGTTTATAGGCGTTAATTGACTTTGAAGTGTGACCTTTCTCTTGACCTTTGCGGTAACAGTTGGAACCTGGGCTTAGGGCACGATTAAAGGTGAATACACACTAGAGCGTTCACGCCCCGCAGTGTAACACACAACTATATTTTCAAGCATCATCGGATGCGGCCGAATTTTAGATGGGTGACCACTTATACGACCACGCGTCAACAATAGATCGAATCAAAATGATTGACTATGGAATATTATACAATGCAAGTTGAATCTTGGGTTTTACCTATACTATAAGATCACTGCAACCTTTTTATGTCCTACTGCTGGGTACAGATTTCTTCCAACAACTGAGTAGGCTTGTAGAGTATTCCACTACACAGATACAATGCGTGTTGTTAAAGGGGATACAGATTAGTGACCAACCCGTGCCGGATGTTTTCAAGACCTTTGTCGAGATTTAACGACCGTTATCCAATGATAAGAACCGAACGAACGACTTAACAATTCCAAAGTACCAAGGATGTATGTGAGAAGATACATACACATAATTTGTAACCTGTATGTAATAACAATGAAACTATTTGAATAAATAACATAAATTGTTCTGTTCGCCAATGTTACAATACATTACTCTAATGTGTACACACCTTAACATAGCTGACCGTACACGAGCCCGAGTGGGCAGCAACAGGTCAAACTTAATGTTAAAGACAAGTTCCGCTCGTTTCACCGTCTTATACCGTTCACAGAAAAAAACCTATTATAGACCTTGAAAAAGGCCCTTGAATAAGCCCAGCCCTTACAAGTTCGAATCAGGTACTTCTGAATGTGCGTTAGAAAATAATTATCATTTAATTTGAAATCAAAACATCCTAAGATCGGTGCCCTTGGACATCTTTAATTAATTCCAGATATGACCAAACTCTTTCTTAAGGTTGGTGATAGATGCGCTGCTACCCCTAAAGACTGAGTAGAAATGCCTCAGATAAGTATATCTTCCTTCTCACCCTTCCTAACACAGCGTAGGAACAGAAATACCTCGGATAAGTATGTCTTCCTTTTCGCTCTTCCTATCCGAGCATAGGAGCAGATTTTTCATAAAATTTTCATAAATCCATCATTTATTTATTTACCTAACCAGGGATTGAACAAACTATCCGAGTCTGTCATAGCAGACGAACTGACAGTTACGTAATGTAGAATACAAATAGCTAAAATAAATTCAGTTCTCTAGTACCTAAACTAATTTTATATTTAAACAGAACGACAACTCGTAGCTCCAATAAAATCTGTCGATAGCTAAAATGTTTATTTATATTTGTCGGAATTTGTCCCTCCGCTGAGACTTTTTCTCTTATTTCGTTTAAATTTCATTTTCAGACCGAAGGCGGTCCCAACTCGTTCAAATCACAGCTATAAAATTATTGGTAGGGCGGCACTGGTGTGACCATGTTTCATTTAAATTGACACGAAACAAGTACATGTTATATTTTTATCATTATTTAGATACTTTTGTAGCTGTATTAGTGATGCGATTAGAAATGATTACAGATTACAGAATATTGACAATTCTGTTGTTAATAAGAACTTTCATGTGCATACTTGTACTCATGAAGATTTCATCAACAAAATAATGTGCCAATAATAATTTGTCTAATACGTATGGAACTTCGGGAATACTTACTGATGAATATGATGGTGTTTCTAAAATCGGAGTTCCCACTATTAAGAAATTAAATATCATATTGGATTCCACGTTATTATAACATAAGCTTGGAACAAATTATACTAAACCATTTAATGTCATTTTATTTTACCCTATCCTATATATTTTCATTCTTGATGGTAGACTTAGAAATAATCACGGTCTATTTTAAGATTTATTTTATGTAAAAGTAAAGAAACAACTTATGTTATTAGAAGCTAAATCAAATATTATGATAAATAGGACATCCCAAAAATAACCACAACGTTGTTACCCTATTCCAGACAGTAAATAGGTTCTAAATGAATATTATCGTCTACGTCAACTTTATTGAAACTAGCCTTCCGTGCGACTCCGCCGGCAGTTATCTACAATTCCACACAAAATAAAACTGAAATGTCTATCTGTGATTTCGAAAACTGACATTTTCAAAGTTTATCATACACGGTAGATTTTTTTTTGTCTGTCTGTGCAGTCTAATCTTGATTAGAAATTCATGTTATTTCTTAAGCAGCATCACTCGCATTTCGTGCTTTGCGAGACATGACGGGATTTTCGAAATAAAATTATTGTAATTTTTACTTAAAAGTCTTGTCAAAATCAAGGCAATCGAATTTAATAGTTTTTTAAATCATTATTATGCTACGTGGGAAATTAACACAATGTCATACTTCCATTCTTACTTGTTTATATATATTTCGTGCATATTTTACACACGGAACTTATATAGGTTTCGTAGAAGGTAGAAGTTCCTTGATTTTACATAAGCGAAATTAGACTGATTGTGTAATTAATCAAAAACTATAAGTGGAAAATTATATAATTGTTGCAAGCTAGTTTAAATAGTTTCTTAAGGCTTAAATAACAATAATAATAATAATAACCAATACTCATCGCCGTGACTATTTGTAAATAAAGAATATTCTAACTTAGTCCTCAGAGGTACTTGCATCAAAGTATTTGTTAGTGTCTTTAATCTCATCTAAGATCAATCAGGGATAGTTATAAACATTGTAACTTGGATTTTATAAAAACAGTCTCATATATTTTTCCTAGGTTCTCTCATCTCCTGGTGTAAGTGTTACAACTTCAAACACAATACCAAGCAAAACCAGGTGAAGCGGTATGCCAGAAGCTAAAAGTTCGCCAAGTGTTTGGTGCCAAGTCTGGCCGAGTATTGATTTCAGGACGCCGCACCAGAAAAATATGCTTACATCATACAGTCTTTGTCGCCGACTGAGAAGAATATGAACGCTTGGCAAGTAAGGAAACGGATTCTCTTTAGACTTTTGTTTTTACCTTAAAACCTGTAAAAAGGAAGGAAGTGATAAGGTAGACAAACTTCTTAAAGGTTCTTGAACATTTGCTACATAAGCGAAGTCGCCAATATGTCTCCAGCCTAAAAGGAAAAAATCCAAAACATGAAAATTAAAATAATAAACTACTTCGCAAAAAATATTTTCATTTTTTGTTTGTCGTCTATGCGGATCAACGATATGCACGGTGGAATAGTTTTAATAAGACATTTCTCAAAGACAGGAAGTTCATTACACAGAGTGATATAGGCATTTTTTTGTATGTCTAGTGATCCGTCATAAGAAAAAACCACATCTCACGATGCAAGTGAGCAGACTTAAACAAAGTAATAATTATTTTCTTAATTCCCTCTCATTATCACCTTGCTGCCAGTCATTGTGTAATTAAAAAGAAATGTTTATGATAGATAGTAATTGAGGCACTTTATGTTACTGTCGTATATGTTTATTTGATTAGCCTTAAATATTTAAGAAACACATCGGTTTGATACATGCAGTCGTTAAACTTAATCATAACGTTTATCACGTGAGTTTACAGCCGAATTACTTTTTAAATTAGCAATCTTTTTTACAAGTTGAAAGTTTATTTAAACGTAAAGTACGTTTTTGCATAACGACGGTAAAAAGGTAATAGGGTATAAGCGCCAAAAACCTATATGTACAGGAGAACAGTTTAAAATTTGACACGAAAGAAAAATTGACATAACATTTCCAGCTTTTAAAATATTTTTTGGTGGTAAAGAGCCATAAGGACTCTGAATCCCTGAACAAGTTAGAAGTCAAAATACTTTAGCAACTATATACTAAAAATTTACAGGGGTACAAGCGTCTTAGTGCTGAAATAAGTCTAAAATTTGGTCGGTTATACAATGTGACACTTCCAAATCGACGTTTTTTGCCTGGGCATATGTGACAAAAAAGTCCTCGTACAGCCGTGAGAATGAATTTGAAAGAGCATTTGAAAGAGCGATTTTTTTAAAGTAGCATGACATTCATAACTCTTTCGACCAAAATGTCGCTTATGCCCTATTTCCTTTTTAGCGTCGATATGGAGTTATCACTGTATATTTAAAAACCTGTGAATATTCCAATAACGTTTATGGTGCCACAGTCCTTGTTATTTTAAAGGCATGGTTTTACAAAGTAGGTAGGTTATTTGAGTGTTATGCCTTCCTTACCATTAAATGGAAATTATAGATTTTATTTGGAAATTTAAGTAGTTATTTATATCTTCATCTCAGCGAACATCTGATTTGCATAATTTATCGTCAATCTTTGACTTAGCATAGCTAGTATGGCAATTGACTTGACAGTGACCCCTGAACCAAACAAGCCATTATATTAAACAGAAACTGGCAGGTGACAATACAATAAAATTGTAATCTTGACTTCATATCCTGTGTTGGAACAAAGATTTTTGGTAGGATGACTGATTTTTCTGTAGATTTTGATATGAAAAGTTTACCAATTAACACAAGTCAAGTTCTCTGAGAAAGAGACTCAAATTTTGGAGTAATAATGAGATAGTTATGAAAGAATATTTTTTAATAAATTAATTGTGTAATAATTTTACACAAAGGCTGAGTGGTTGGCTCGTTTTAGAGTAAAACCAAAATATACGTATAAAAAATTACAATACACAACAATTTTTTTCTTCTCATTTTTATTCAATTTTAGATAAGACATGCTGTTGTCATTGTTCATTTACTTATGTGTAAATTAATTCAAGAATAATTTAAAATGCAAATAAGCAGTATGATTTATTTTTGTCTTGTTACTGTCTTAATGGCTCATTGGACTATTTTGGTCTCACCGTTAATTGTTTTTTGTTTCTAATAATTTATAATTAACTTGTGAACTAACTAAGAGCATATTGTCCACAGCGACCAGGCCGAGGCCCGCCGTAACAAGGTGAAGGAAGCCCGCAAGCGGCGTGAAGAGCGCATCGCCGCCAAGAAGGAGGAGTTGCTGCAGACCTTCGCGCGAGAGGACGAGGCCGCCGTTACCGCTAAGAAGTGATCACTTACCTAGTTAAGAGAAAACGGTCCAATAAATTTGTTGGGTCATTTAAGTGTTTTATTTATATTAAACCTTGAAATTATTTGGATTAGTTGTAGAGCATTTGAGCAGATTGGCCAGAATTATGTTGGGCATAAGCTGAATTATTCCGGTGTATTTGCACTCACAAACCATCAATATTGACTAATAAATAATAGTGTCCTATTCTTATCATCTTAGGATCGTAATCCACAGTAGCGAACATAGATGTAGGAACCTACTAATGTAAGGTAGCTAATAGCGAATTGCCACGTTTTGTACAACTGAAAACATGAACATATCTCAGATAATTTTCTAATAAGTTTACTTACAATGTTATTTACTTGCAACAATAATTATTGTTGTGAAATTTAATTGTCAAACAATATATATTTTTTTGTTTATAACACATTTACTGGTCGGTGGTTTTTAAAAATTACGAATTCAATTTTTATTGATTGTAAAAAGTCAGTAGGATAATATAACTATGGTAAAAGTAGTATGTACAACATTGTATTGTAGTTTGTGTATTGCTTTGTTCCAGTTGATGAGTGTAATAAAATAAAATTGTAAGTAGCTATTAATTATATAGGAATAATATAGCCGTCTTACAGTATTTTTATTTAGAAGTTTAGTGACAATATTAACTCTAGCTATAATGAATATAGCGTTACTGTTGTGGAGTGTATTGAACTGTTTCGGATTGTGTTGTATTTAATCTTATTATCATACACTTTAATATGTAAAACGCGCCCCTTAACCCAATGACTACACAGCCTATTCCGTAGCGTAATTACTACGTTCGTTTAATTTTGTTCAATGTTTCTATCTTATTTGGCTTAATAGCAAATTAAAATAGATTTATTCAGATGAGTTCGCATCTCGCTAAATCTATGGTTCAGTATGTAAATTGTATCAGTATTGTCTATCGATCTATCATCCCATTTAAAATGCCAATAAGTGCCTATTTTGTACGGTGTAGTGCAGGTAACAATCAGCCACATTTTTATTTTTTACCCCTACTTAATATAGATATGTATAGAGAAAATCTACCTTTGCGATTATCTTTGTTGTCTTTCTAAAAGGTCAGATAAATAAGTCCATAAGTAAACACAACCTACAGTATATGTATAACTACCTACACACTGTTGTATTAGCCAAAGATAATTACTTTGCTTAATTGCTCTGTTTGCTCGCACATACTGTTTTTGTGTATTATTTTATTAATTAGGGTATTATTTAACGTTTGGTATTTTTTCTTACCTTATTTCATTCTTATTGTTTGTTTTTCATGAAGTGGTAGTCAATCAGCAAGTAGCGTTAAGCGGGCATCGCAATTAGTCTGCAGGAGTAACAACGAATAGGTTAGCCACCTAGTAGTAGTCTGACCTCAGATAAGACTAACCTTTGATCTGGGCTCTGCATATATGGCCACTGCCGCCCACGAACATATGAGCATAACTGCATGTTAACAAGTAATGAAACGCAGACATTTAATTATAATCATGATATGATCATAATATTCGAGGGATTTGTCATTTTTCCCGATAGGCCTCCATTAATAAATACTTTCTCACGCGAACATACGAAGTCTATTGTAGGTCAGTGAACTTCTTATCAAGAGCCCAAAGCGTTCAAACATCAACTCGTTTTTTAATTTTAATGAATGAAGTTAATTCCAATACGAAAAAAATTTTGGAGTATCAATCTTCTTAAAAACTGTTAACGTAGCGACTAGCGAACACGGGCGCTTGCGCATACTCGGGTCTATAATAAACGAATGTGACGGTCACTTTGTCGTCCATACTATATTACTGCCTTCTGCTCTTTCTGATTATTACGCATGATTGTGTCACGATAGCGGTTTGTGTTTCAAAAAGACTGGTTAGTCAGTATCGTAGCGTATCTCTTCAGAAACGGGTTGTGCGTTGCGCTCGCAATGGGGAAAGTTAACGAAGATCTACAGAAAGAAAGGGATAGATGCACTTTCAACATTCAGGAGCTTACTACGTTGACAGATGGAGGACCACAGAAGACATTGGAACGTAAAGAAAGAGGTACATAAATAGAACAAGATTTAGTTTTATTATTCAGCGCATAGGCTTATTATGATTATACAGTTCGATTCATTAATGTTTAGGCTCAGAAATGAACTTTGATTGATTATTCGATGTTTCAATAGGTGCCTAATTAATATGATGCGGCATTATTTAGTATTTCCTTTTAAAGTACTTAACGCTTATTAAATTACATTAATCATATTAATATTTAATTCAATTAATTTTAGAACTTTCGGGCAATTATGTGAAGTTTCTAATTTCGCAATCAATCGTCATGGATTGATTTAGCTTGTCTTGGTCTTAGTGAATTTTTAACGTATAGTTAGATAAACCTTTTGTTGGTAGATAAATAACACAATTATTAGCATGACCTTATTTAAGAGGATGTAGAGATGATTATTATACCTTAACTGGTATGCTCAAGTAGGTACTTCATACCGGTTTATTTCATACACTATTAATTTCACGGATATTTTTTGTGTAATTATAATGAGTCTTTATTTATCTTTCATCCATTACTATGTTAATTAGTAGTTTCGTAATTGCCTATATAGTTCTTCGTTCTATGACAACAGAATTGATAATAGAGTTAGATAGAGCCCTCTAGGGTAAGGATTTCAGATTTGTAAATTTTTGTTAGTAATTTAAATATAAAATGATCAAGTATTCATTTAAAATTAGGTACGTAAGTGGAAGCACTTAGTGGTCTTTGTAGCCGTATAGGTCAGTAGGTATTAAGGGTTTTAATACCTATCTAGTAGGATAGAGACGAAGTCTCTGCCGCTCCCACTGCAGGGTACAAGTCTTCTCCCACAACTAAGAGAGATTTGGAGCGTACTCTACGCTGCTCCAATGCTTGTCGGTGGACACGGGTTAGTGGCCAACCCATGTCGAATGTTTTCAAACCGCCCATAAATCTTCCGACAAGGTTTAACGACTGCTATACAATGACAACAAAAGGAACCGGCAGATTAATGTGCCCTCTGAAGCACGGAAACGCGCATGAATTTTTTGCCACTAGCAGTTACCCATTCATTTACCGACTACGTCCGAAGTTGATTAACTTTGTAGATCGGTAGAGGTCTACGCAACCCGCAGGGCTATGCGCGCTTTATGTAAACGATTCAAGGTGATGTACCTAAATGAATATGGTATTTCTTTTACGCAATTCCTTAGCTAGGACGTTTTGTTCTGAGATAGTTTTTACCTCGTAAAAGAGAATGGAGGGGAAGTGGCATAGGAGCCTATTAGTATGGAAACAAACACATAGAAAACAGTAACTAATCGTAAGTATTTTTACCTGAGAAATCTGCATTTTTATTGGTTCTTCGTTGTCAACAATAAATGAGGCACGTTTACGAAGTTTTACAAAATTTTACAACCCGCAAAACAAATTTTACCTGTCTCAATGTCTGGCAACTAACATTAAGTGTGCTAAGCTGATCATACTGGTAGCCGCCTCAATTCGCCCATATGCCACTTCCTGTAGTCTCTTTCTTTCATGGTTTTTACGTACACTAAGACATAAACCACGGAGGTACATAAACATGAGATCTAAAATTGTTATTTTCCCTTCATGCTTACCTTATTTTGCCAATGATTTGAGATGGTCCCGTAGTTAGATGTCATTGCAAAATTAAATAAATTTGTAACCAGACATTCGTAATGGTACCAACTTATTCCTATTTCTTAATTATATTAATAATTTTTATAAGTTCTAATATTTTCCAGAAAATGTGATGCTTAGTAAGCAAGATGTATCCGGAAAAGTGCCTGAAGAATACTTGAGTCACAAAGAAAAGTATGAAAATTCGATCCGCGAATCAGTCATACTGTTTGGATTAGTTCGTCGTATGCAAGAGGAGGGCAAAACTACTATTAATAATTATAGGTAAGTTATTTCAGTTCACACATATGGGCACATATGAGCATGGGTTTTCTCTCAGAGTGAAAAGGGTTTAGGCCCTAGTGTACCGAGCTGGCCGAGTGCCAATTCTTAAGCACTTTTTAAGTATGTTTTTGAGATCCCTTAGATTCCCTTAACGTCATTAGTTATATACAACGACATAACAATTAAACTTTATAAAGGACGCAGAGATTCATGCCTGGGATCGAACCTCGAATCCTCGAATCCTCGATTTAGGGGGCAAGTTTCAACCATCGCTTATCGATCGTCCTTGTGAAAATCTAGACTTCACAGTCACCAGGTGTCTTTTTCGTTTACCTACGTCTAATCCTATAATGAGATGGCGAATATAATCTTTTAATTTAGGTATTAACATTAGAATTTTAATTTATAAATATGTCATACTTACCAATTAAATTTATTAAAGTAAAATAAAAATAAGTATATTTAGGTATGTTCTAAAATAGAAAAGAAAATAACAATTAAGTACCTACCTATCTATTGCTTAAAACATAAAAACTTAATGAAAACTGCAATGTCCACTTGTGCTATGCAATAAATAAATAAATAAATAAATAAATAACGATTCACACTCATAGCCCCACAGTAGGATTTTCTCCTGTGTCGTGGGTGCCATGGACAACACACAAGACAAGGACACACCCAGACCAAGAACGGAAATTTAAACTCATCATTCAAATTTCCGCCTCGCTGGGAATCGAACCCAGGACCCTCGGACTAGCGGTCCGGCGTGTTAACCATTGCGCCATCCGGGTCGTCAGTAATAGTCCGGGCTTTTGGACGAGGCTTTAAAATTGAGTCCTGAGCAGGATCAACGCATATATGGCTTGTCTTGAGTTGGACTTATATATCTGCTATTAATTACATTAAAGCAGTGATAGCCTAACGTTTGAAACTTGTCCTCTCAAATGGGAGATCCGAGGTTAAAATCCCAGGAATTATTAGAAATGCGTATTAGAAATTAATTATCACATCAATTACCGGTAAAGGAAAACATCGTGAGGAAACTTGCATACCTGAGAGTTCTTAAAAAAGTTCTCAAAGGAGTGTGAAGTCTATCAATTCGCACTCGGCTAGCGCGGTGGACGCATGCCTAAATCTCTCTTACTATGAGAGGAGACCTGTGCCTAGCAGTGGAACAAAAACGGGCTGACGAAGAATTACATCTATTGATCATGGTACCTACTACTTACCTTGAGATCGCTTGTATGTTGTCATAAGACGCGATACCAATCGTTGCAGAGACGTGGTCGGTGCTCTTCTTGGGTCAGCGACAACTCGGGATGGGTCTCCGCTGGGCTTGCATTACATAATGTTCATGCCGGCTATCATGAACCAGGGGAATGAGGAGCAGCACGCCAAGTGGCTGCCAAGAGCTTGGAATTTTAACATAATTGGAAGCTATGCGCAGGTACAATTCATTACTTGACAGCCGCAGAAGATAAATATTATTAGCGAGTACCTATACAAATATTAAATATACCTTTGTATATCTTTGTGGGCAATCGTTGTTTAAATGGTTTAGTTTTTGACTTTTTAGTTTTAGACCTACGAGGTGTTGTTAGATTTACCTTATTTTTAGAAGAGTTATCGGTATTCAATAAATTCATGCAGTCAGGTTTCCAGTTTTTGAAAACATGTAATTTGTTTTACAGACCGAGTTGGGTCACGGAACGTTTATCCGAGGGTTGGAGACCACAGCAACTTACGACCCCGCCACCCAGGAGTTTGTGCTGCATAGTCCCACTCTCACTTCCTACAAGTGGTGGCCTGGTGGACGTGCGTATACTCATTTAAGTCCTTCATTACCCTTGAAAATACCTTTGCTCGACTTAACAAAGATCAGTTACTTAATTTTGGCCGTCGGCTTATTGGATCGAATACTAATTTTTCATTATGTTCCTACTTTACTTGTCTTAATGTCTTGAAACCGTACCGAATACAAGCATTAATGAATAAAGCAGATGTAGTGGTGACGCCGCGGTTAATATAAGAGAGACACTCCACCTTGGTTTTCTAAAGACTAAAAACTTAGATTTACATTGAATGTAGGTATGCTATCTTTAAAGATGCCATTCTGAAGATTCATTGCTGTTGTAACACAGATATTTCTTGAAAAACATTAAAGGTTCTTTATATATTTTAGTGGGCCACACAGCCAACTACTGCATCGTGGTGGCCCAGCTCTACACCATGGGCCACTGCCACGGCATCCATTCCTTCATAGTACAAGTTAGAGATGAGGAACCCCACATGCCTCTCCCGGGGATTAAAGTGGGGGAGATTGGAGCCAAGTTGGGTTTGAACGCTGTCAACAACGGTTTCCTAGGCTTTGAAAATGTCAGAATACCTAGAACGCATATGCTGATGAAGCATGCCCAAGTTTTGGAGGTACGTGTATAATTACATCGGTAGGTATGACAATTAGCCTACAGTAAATATATTTATTTTAAAGTTACAAACTTATTGATTACTGTTAAGTACCACGCTTCGAATGATTAAATTATTCAGTAAAATGAGCTTGCTATTTGAGTGGCAGTAAATATTTATAAGTGAAGACATTTTGCAAATGAGTACGGATATTTAACCGAGTTTTTGTAGCAAAGTATCGTATTGGTATATTCCGTTATACGATTTTAATGTCCAAAAAAATATTATCAGACTATCATAAAGACTCCGATATCAGTTAATATGTTTAAGCAGTGTAATAAAATTTATGTTTATAAATGCATCTATCAAATGGGACCTACTTTTTTCGAAGGTATACATTATTTTATAATTTTAAATTCATTATAAAACGTAATATCATGAAATAAATCTTGAATAATTACTTTGAAATAAGATAAAGAAAACTTATATACGTTTTGACATTTTTATGGCAGGTTTTAAATAATAAAATTTAAACTTTAGTACAAAAGCTATTTTTTTTGGAAAATTATGACTTATTATACTTAGTAGGTACCTACTTAATTAATAAAATTTTCATAATCAGCTTAAAGATTTTTCGTTTCAGAACTTTACCTGATTAATACATTATATCTTCAAGATTTATTACTCAAATATTTTACATTTATCGCCGTTTGGGTAATTTCTAAGTTTTTACAGTGTGTATGTGTTAATAATTATTTTACGTAATAAAAATAATTTAAAATTCATACCATCAAAAAGATATCCTTAGTGGCCTAGTAGGTATAACGTATGTAGTAGTAGAGATGTACTTAAAAATCGATATAAATAGGCTTATTTATATTACTTTTTCGTCTTAATAACTTAATTTTCTTGTACTTGTTCAAACATTAGTAATTACTAGAGCTGTAGTAAACCGTACGTATTCGTTACTATGTAACGGGTTGTCCATCAAGTACCGAGTAACGTTTCGTATTCATTCGTTACTCGCATCGCATTTTTCGTATGTACGTAATTTGTGTATCGTATTGCGTATGAGAATACGACTCGAGAAGTTGTTCTATGCTATGTTGTGAAGTATCAAAAGTAACGAGATACGATAGTAACGAGTTCTAATTGTGATGGTATCGAATATTTACGGGTACGCTTTTTTTTGGTTACTGTTACACTTCTAGTAACTAGTAATTAATAATTTCTTGTTACTAGGACGGTACTTACGTGAAGTCCCGGCACAGTAAGCTGAACTATGGCGCGATGGTGTTCGTGAGGGTGGTGATTGTGTTCGACATGGTCAACTACCTGTCCAAAGCAGTCACCATTGCCACGAGATTCTCGGCGGTGAGACGACAGTGTCAAATGAAACCTGGGTAAGGTTGACTTTGTGTAACAAAAAAATATTGCTTTTAAACTCCATCAACAAACAATAATTACAATGCCGAGGTTATTTTTTTGGGTACGTAATTAATAGATATATTGTGCTAAAGTTAAATATGTATTTAAATTAATTTTGACGACCGAGTATCGTAGTGTATACGAGTCCTCACGATGTTTTCCTTGACAGTTAAAGTGAGTAATCAATAACTAGTAATACGCAATTAACTTAGAAAAACCAGAGGTATATGTACCTAAGTCTGGTATTTTAACCCTGAAGACTTGGCTAGGCTACTGTTATAGCGATCACCACACTTGGGTTGTATTTCTAGTCAGAGAATTGACATTTTTCTTTTTACTTTGATGTACCTAGTAATACACGTCGTTTAATGTCCATGATAAAAGTCTTAAATCTTTGCAGCTAATTTTCTTATCAAATCTTATATTCTATAGGGAACCAGAATGTCAGATACTAGACTACGTGACGCAGCAGCATAAGATCTTCATCGGCATCGCAGCGTGCCACGCTCTGAGAATAACGGCAAACAAGCTGTGGGACACTTTCCACGCCGTCAACGAAGAGTTGGTGGCAGGGAACCTTAACAGGTTGCCTGAGGTGAAATATTTGTCATAACGAGCTGTTAAACACATCTTAAGATAGACTTTCGTGGGTGCGGTGGGAAACTGTTGCATGGTCGTGACTTCGGAAGTCCACCTTTAAATATTTGTCTATGGAGAAATTATTCTCATAATGATGTCGGTCTTAAACAGAATCACTCCATCTATTCTCATTTTTGTCGTGGGAAGCGATTAAGAGACAAAATTCAGGAGATTTTTTACAACTCTAACTAAAACAAAAACTTCCATTAAGAGATGATTATGTCCACCAGCGGATCTTAAGGAGCCTGCAGACGGATATGGTTATGATAAGAATTTAATTAAAAAGTTTTGGAAAAACAATTTGTATTGCATTGATCAGCAAGAAAACACGCAAGTTCATGGCTTAAAATGAGTTTCGAAACAAATCACAAGTTTTAAGCAAAAAGAAAAACAAGATTATTTAGGTACACTTTGTCGAACAAAATATTCAAGGATATCAAATTATTAACATACTGATTGAGGTTAGTGAGTACAAAGCAGAATTTTGGTAGAGTCGGTTAGTGGTTTTCCCTTTGTCATTAAATTATGCAAATATCCTGATACCACACAAAAGATCACATTCGTGTCATTGACGATAACTACAAGGGCTTTCAAAGTTACTCAAAGACGTATAACTTGATATAATAATGATTGCGTATTTTAATAAAAGATATCCTATAGTTACTCGTATATTGGCTGTGCGAACCTTTGCCATGATCTTTGTGGCTTAACCTCCACCTTTTCTGTCTCGTGTTTTGAATAGTATGTCTACATAGGTGACAATTGTCATTATTTTTAAATTGTAAATATTTAAAGTAGGTGACCTAAAATCATTTTCTACAAATTTTAAATGCAGTAACACAGCAATAAATAAGGAAAAGAAATTGGGAGGATTTTTTCGACTTTTTAGGTTTATTTCGGAGACAAAACTGTTCATAAAGCCTACTTTTTATAAAATGGAACTAGCTTAATAGTTGCCAGTCCACCTGATTGTAAGTAGCCACTGCCCATGGAAAGAAGGTTAGGAGTCCTACCTAAGGGCGGTCACGGCTGCGTTGGTATGCTTAGTGAGGACTAATTTGGAATGGTTCAGAGAAGCATGTCTATCGAGATGGTAAGGGTACCGTACTACCTACTTAGGCTAAATCAAGTCCTAAATAATCCTAGATTTGCTTAATACCTACCTACCTAAGGCAGTTTAATGAGACCTATGTATTTGTTATCCTTGACATTAGTATCTGATATGTTTTTATATATAAGCCGGGAAATTTGTAACAGTGTGACGTATCAAGTTGCAGCAGTGTTGTAAATTCACCCATCGTAAAAATAAAAGTTCCCATTGTGAAACAAAGTTACTCCTTGTATTAAAATGTCCCAGTTTGAAATCAACTCGACTCAAAAAAAAAACTATTTAAGGCATTGAGATATAGTTACTAAAGTAAAAGAGAAGCTAATTCAAACAAAAATCAAGTTCCAGTTTTAGTATTATACCTTAAAGCTACTGCAGCGCTAAAACAATACTAATGCTGTCGTAACATATCCTTTGAAACTGCAGCGCTAGATTTGCTACAATACTCAATAAGGTCATCCGCATCTTAGAGCAGTTATATAGTAGGATCCTACATCTATGATCCGCATATATAGACTATGAAACAAAATGGCGCATGATAATCAGCTGATAATAGTTATTTTTTGTAAAAAAATTCAAATAATGAAAAATTTAGTAAATTACAGATGAAGTTATTTTTGTGAACATTATCGATTTTTTAAAATTATTATCACAACACGATTAAGGATAGTTTATAATATTTCCGATTAAATAATATCAAAAGTCCTAGGGGTCAATAACCGCAGCGAGCTCGTGAGCGCCTGAGTGAATTGTAGAACAAGGTCCTCAATTGAGGCACAACAGTGCTTTGCGTTGTCTTCTCTAGTACTTTAGTACATATCTCAATGATTTAAGGCTATTTATTTATAACTCCGCAGCTGCACGCCCTCGCGTGTTGCCTGAAGGCGGTGAGCACTCAAGAGGCAGCAGCCATAGTGGAGCGCTGCCGGCTGGCGTGCGGCGGCCACGGGTACATGCTGTCCTCCAACCTGCCACTCACGTACGGCCTGGTCACCGCCGCCTGCACGTACGAGGGGGAGAACACCGTGTTGCTGCTGCAGACCGCCAGGTTTCATGTGTCGAAGATTTGACATTTTTTTTTATATACTAGCTGAATCTCGCGGTTTCACCCGCGTTTAAAAAGTAAAAAAAATATACATATTTGAACATAAATGTCATCCCGCTCTCCCGCGACTGCGCGCGCATACGCGTGGAGCACGCGCTAATGGATTTTTCAAAAATTAAAGTAGCCTATGTTACGCCTTAGACCTAAGCTATCCTCCAGTGAAAGTCCCGTCAAAATCCATCCAGCCGTTAAGAAGATTAGCTCAGCCAAACAGACAAAAAAAATTTTAATTGCATTTCCGTTATAGGTATCGTGTATACTTTCATATGCATTGAGTAAAAAAAATATATTTTGAAATCACAAACAGACACTTTAATTTTATTTATTTGTATAGATGGTCTATTCATGAGCGTGGTTAATTTGACAATTACGGGTCATCCATATTATACATCACACGAATTTCATGACTTTTTCTCTACTTGTCACAGTTGGTCACATTTGCAAGACCCCTCTCTCTCCCTAGTGTGACGTCACATATTTTGACAAATATAGAAGTAATTAAATTAAAACGGCAGTTCTAGATTTAAAAATGTGACGTCACGAAATTTAGGACCTCTCTCCACCTCTTGTCACATAATGTCACACTTCGTCGATACCCTCCCTCACCCTTAACGTTTAACATAATTTACTGTCGATTCTTTGCATACCCGCCGGCGAGTGCAGATATCACCCACTCTATCCTTGCTACTGGTAGGTCGATGAGTGTAGAAAGCGTCCTTTTTAATGATACCATGATTATCATTTAAAATTTATCATATTCATTATTTACGCTTTACGGTAACGAATATGAAATGACCGATGCTGGTATAATTTTTCACATAGGTATCCGAATTAATATACGGATCAAAAAGTTCATATCCTTAACATCCCTTCACTGACTCCACCTTTGTGCAGTTGAAGCGAGCATATTTCATCAGACGCGAATGAGCCACGAACACTCGCCTATTATTCAACTTGCAAAAATAAACTCGTTCTGAACCAGATAAAGGGCACAAAAGCCAGATAATCCATTGTTTTAAGCAAACGTTTGACGAAGGCGGTCGCTAAGCTGTTTGCAGGCCCTTGTCAACTGGTATTAGTTTGGCTACAGACGAACTAAACGAATAGACTCCTAATCTATCATCATTATCGACGACGTCACTATCAAAATGTTTTTATCGAGTCTGTAAGTACAAAGATAGGTCATATAAGTTTTCATTTTCTAAGTTTCTATTTTATTTTATTTCACATGAATGATAAATTACAAATCGAATACATTTTCATTGCCTATTCTTGCAAACATAGAGCATTTCATAGTGAGTAACTTTAAAGTTAAAATATACGGGATATTCATATTTCTCATTCATTGAAATATAATAATTATTATAAAAAAAAACTATTGCAGGGAAAATTCTTGGGAGTAATTTAAGGTAATATGAGAATGTGCTAGTACAGATTTCGATTTAGCTTGCACGTATATATTTTTCATTACCGTACTATCCTATACATTGTTACTACATGACCTTATGTTTGTAAAGCATTAGCAGTCTATTTTGTTACTGTGCGTCGTTTGCGGTGACCGGTACAAGGCGGGGACAAATACTACCTGAAGTGTGTTCGAAGGGAAATGCTTGTTAAAATAATTGCACGTTGTTATTAATTTATCGTGTGTATTAGGTTTGTGGAGGTATTTCTGTGTCTGTTTCATCTGCTCGACTTTAATTTATAGAAATACTAGTATTTACTCGCTCGCGCTAATGAGTACATTCGCACAAAGAATCCGTAGGTATCAAAGTATGTTGTAGGTATAAAACAAGCTTTTCTATCCCTCGGGAATAGTACGTTTTTTCGGGATGAAAGGTACT
>DWPV01002044.1:0-18337 GCA_018251915.1 Urbanus proteus proteus
GGAGTCGAACTACATGGGGTTTTACCACCTTTCTAATATTTATAAAAAAATGTTTTGTGATACAGGAAAAATAATAATAAATACTGAAATATTCAAGTATATTAAATTAAAACAGATAAAAGCATATTTACATGGCAAACAAATAAAAAATAGATGCAAGAACTACAAGTGAAACTGATGAAAAAACAAATCACAATAACATAATTCTAAGCCACATATTTATAAGGAACCTGGGACTGATTTATTAACTAAAAGTATATTGTTATAAGCAAGTAATCTTAAGTAATAATTACTTAGAAATTTTCTTGTCTGCTGTAAAAAATATGTATAACAATTCTCATTGATCGACCATAGGACACTAAATAATAGCGCCATCTGTTGTCAAGAGGCGGAAAGTAGAAAATCTGTTAAAACAATTTTTCATTACCTTCAATGACAAGAAAAACATGTTTTTCAGCAGTTAACTTACTAACTTAAATTAGCTGATATTGTTTTAGTAGGATCATCAATCCCAGATTTCAAATATAAAACACTAAAAGAAATCATAATTAATATTACGTATTAGTATCGTATAAAATACTGGAGCCATAAATATAGAAAAAACATTATTGTAAAATTATATTATGATAAGTTCACAAATAAATA
Source organism: Urbanus proteus proteus (assembly GCA_018251915.1). Classification (NCBI taxonomy): domain Eukaryota; kingdom Metazoa; phylum Arthropoda; class Insecta; order Lepidoptera; family Hesperiidae; genus Urbanus; species Urbanus proteus. The sequence continues at coordinate 646 of DWPV01002044.1, forward strand.
ATATTAAAACTTAAAATCTTAAAAACATACCGTTTTAAGATTTTTGTACTATCACAGTTCTATGCTAAAACAACACTAATACATAGACGTAAAAACAGAACCAATACCAAATTTATATACTTACAATAATAATTATCCTTTTGCAGTTTGAGAATGATTCAACGTTTACTTAATTTCATTACCTGAATTCAGATTAGCAATAAAGTCTTAAGTATTATTTCCATACCAGGTGTGAATAAGTTCACACGTCGAAAATGGTCATTTTTCAGGACCGCCACTTTAAACTTTGAGTTTTAGTATTAAACCATTGTTTTATGTTTTTAAATACTTTTTTTATTGTAATATTATTGTGTTAGTTGGGATGTTTGGATAACATAAGCATATATTTTAATAAATTTACTGTATTTGAACAGACCTAATGTAGAATTTGAAAAAAAATATTTGAGTTGACTTATCAACATATTCACGCTAAGTACGGATTTTATAAGACTTATTTCACTGACTGCCAAAACATTTTTTTTGCAATTGGAATCTTTATTGGTTACTTTTTCAATGGTATGGCTAAATAAAATATACAAATTAAGGCTCAATAAAATAATTACAGAGCCTTTTATCTTCATGCAGACAATCAATTGAAATAAAATTAAAAGATTCTTCAAACATCCTAATAAACTCACAATATCATTGAACTTACGTATATTTAATTTAATGAAAAAAAATTAAAGTAGTAGCTTATCAAGATTCAACAAGATTTAGTGGAGTTATCACCATACTTTTAAAGGTGGTAGAACCCTTTGTGGTTCGACTCCAGCGGCACCTCTGTCACACCTATTTCTACCTTATAACAGCCGTGTTCAGTGCTGTGCTGTGTTCTGGTCTGAAGGGTGTGGTAACAGACATAGTTATTCTAGGTGATCCAATTTAGTCCTCATGGGTAACAATGCATCTGTGGCCGACCTTAACCCTAGTCTGTGGCCTTATCTGGAATTGACTACAGATGTCCTTGGGCGGCAGTTGCTATTTATCATCAGGTGGACTGCATATCCGTTTGTTACTTCCATAATATAAAAAAACTGCAAATCTATCAAGGATACCGCATTCTATCTCCAACTATGACTGACACTTAATTGTTCCTGTTTTGTATCACACTATGATATTATTTTCTTAATTTACAAGATATGTAGTTTTATTAACTACCACTTTAAACTGCCTTCACAATTGTCTTAATAAGTTTTAGTTACAAAATATTCTTAGCTTATATCATACAGTACATAGCCCTAAAACTAAAGTTGCCTAACTCCTTAGTCAGTTAATTTATAACTAACAACCGTTTCCATTTTATGAAGGCTTGTTGAGAATGATTTCAATTGTACATTTTGGGCGTTGGCTATCGTTACTGGTTCGGCCTCTGCCCATTTCTCTGGTATATCACAATCTGTCTTTGCGTGAACTAAGACATCAAAGGAGCATCTACAATCTAGGAACGGTAAGTATGATATAGTTGCAGCTACTTGTAGCATTACGTCCCTGATTTCCCGCTGGATTTTCTTTAAATCTTTGCTGCCAACGGTCTCGTTTTTCTCTTTAGACAGAGCCTCGTCACCATCCTCATACTGGACGTTGAAATCCCAGCATTCCAGAACTTCTTTATTGGCTACATTTAGTATTATTAAAGACAGTTTGCTCACTTTCTTGTTCACTATCCATTCTGAAAAATATAAAGAATACGTTATGTAATAAAACAGCATAGATAAATATGTATGATTGATATCCATATGTTTTTTGTCCCATGGGCATTTGATGGAGTTTTTATATGTTTTCAAAGTAAATGTTTTCAAATGAGATTTTACAATACACAGGGTGAATTTTTCAGGTGTGCATGGATCATGGACATATGATATAATAAAGACCAACAACGCGTGTGAAACTGATGTCTAAAAAAAGAATATAAAATTCTACTAGTGCGAAAGAGATGCAAGAAATGTTGTTGAGTGTTAAAAAGAAGAATTGTTTGAGCGTATTTTTGACAAGTCTCCCCATATGGTCCTGCAGCTACGTAGTGTACTCATGTTTTTTGAAAATTAAAGTTCTTGGTCAAGGTAAGAATTTATATTACAATGGTGTTTTGCTCTATTGTCGACTGTTCTGTTACATATCGAAACAACCCACAAAAGTGTAATTTTCACAGGTAAATACTTTATAATTATAGCGTTTAAAGCAATTAATAGTTAGTTAATTGATGTGTTTCTAAATTAGTTATTACAGTAGCATATGCATTATTCTATCTATAAATGTTTACAGGGTGAATATTTCAAATGTGCGTGGATGGGGAAATCCGAAACTATAAAGATTAGCGAAAAATGCTGAAAGGACTCACGAGGCAGATTTTGATAAAAACTAAAACTGCATAATTAGTTTTTCAAAAAAATCATTTCGCTAGTCGGGAATTGAACGATTTTATTTTGGTAAATAAATCACACCCTGTTTTATTACGTCATCTGATAGTGTTGCCTATAAGCATCAAATTCTGGAAACTAACTATGCATGCTAAACTAAAGAAACAGGTTAATTTTTAAGAAAATGCATTTTTTCCATACACTCCCGGACTAACTCGTAGAGAACCATTTTTACGATGCTACAAAGTGTATGTGTATAGCGAAATCCGAAACTATGGTTATCTGCAAGAAATGCTGGAAGAACTCATGAAGCCGATTTTGATGAAGTCATAAACTGCATTATTAGTTTTTCAAAAAATCGATTCCCCTACCCGGGAATCAAAAGAGTTACCAAATTACATTTACTAAGAAAATAAGGCATTTCCTTTAGTTTGCCATGTATAGTTGGTTTCCAGAATTTGATCTTTACAAGTAACATTATCCGATGGTCTAATAGTACAGGATGTGATTGATTTGTCAAAATTAATTAGTTCGATACCTGGGAAGCGCAATCGATTTTTTGAGAAACTTTTAATGCAATATAAGTTTTTTATCAAAGTAGGCATCGTGAGTTCTTTTAGCATTTTTCGCGAATCCTCGTAGTTTCGGATTTCCCTATACACGCACATTTCGTAACATTGGATAATTGGTTCACTAAAGGTTTAGTAAGATAATGTATACAAGAAGGTGTTTTTTCTTTAAAATGATCCCTTTTGATGATTTTAAGTAACACTATCAGTCAGCACAATAATATAGGGTGTGTTTTTTAAATGAACTCGTTTGATTTCTGGCTAGTTAATATTTTTAAAAAACGAATTATGCAGTTTTAGTTTTTATCAAAATCAGCCTCGTAGGTCCTTGCAGCATTCTACGCTAATCCTTATAGTTACGGACTTCCCCATCCACGCACACTTGAAAAATTCACCCTGTATATAACAAAAAAAATACATTCTACACTCATAGCCCCACACTAGGATTTTCTCCTGAGTCGTGGGTTCAATGGACATACAAAGACGAATACACATACAGAAGTCTAAATTCATCATCCAGATATGTTGAAGACTCTGACGTCTGACGCGCAATGCGTCCCGACTACGAATTTAGATTTTTGTTCTGGGTCTGGTTGTTTGTGTATTCATGTATGTGTGTGTCCATGGCACCCACAACACAGGAGAAATCCTATGGTGGGGCTATAAGTGTAGAAAGCGTTTTATTTTAAGATATCTGTCAGATAGGTATAGAAATCGTTCCGCCGTGCAGGTCATGAAAACTTATATAATCTTACCTTCACTCTGTGATAAAAGATTGGTGAGAAATGTCTTAATCTGTGGGTCTTCAGAAATGAGTAGAGCAAGCCCATACTGCGACTCTGCTTTAAATGTCTCCGGTGGGTACAGCCCTCTTTGATACAATACCGAGTTGATGGCAAACTCTGTAAGATGAGAAAATCTATTAGAAGGCACTTTAATACTGGTAAGACAGTAGAAACGTCAACATATTATCAACAAGAGACTCAAGGTTTAATCGCAGGCCCAGTAGTAAATAACAAATTTAGACTTTTATCCTGGACCTGACGCCTGTGCCACAGGATATCCTAGTCGTGCACATATGAAATGAAAGTATTGAAGTACACTCAAATCCAAAACAAAATATTATCACATTTATTTCAGTCTTACAATAATGTACAGTGTAGTATTCTAGTTTGAAGATGTGGAAAGGAAGAGAAACGACTCTGTAACGCAACAATGTATTGATGTTGAACTTCTGGCTCCATTTCATAAAGAAGTCACGTAAAAACAATGTCTACCCAACAGAATCTATATAAATATCTACTTACTTATTACTAACACCAAAATGTTTACTATAATATTTTTCTATTGATCTGAATGTAAATATGAATATTTGTGGTGCAAGATAAAACAACTTACTTAAATATTCGCAAATAATTTGCGCAGATCCTCGCAGAGTGATCGAGTTTTTTGTTTGTTGTTGAGACATTTCACCGATAGTATCAAGTTCTTATGTATGTAGAGCTCTGTATAAAAATTGTAGACTAATTAATCGAAACTTTACAAAGATTTCACTCGATATTCGCTTAGAAAAAAGTTTTAAAAATCCTAAACAAGTTAACAAGTGCCGAATTCCGTTATTAGTTTTTGAAGTTTTCTTTTGAATTTTGATTTGAATTCGACTCTTTGACGTTTACGTTCCAACGTTCCATTTTACCCATGAAAACATTCTTTTAAAATTACTATTACAATCAACGAGATTTTTTGCTAAAAACTTTAGCGTAAATGTGAAAATTTCATCATTGTCATTTTTCATTATTATAAAATTGATAATCACTAGGAAATAAAAATTGAAAATAAACGAATATTGGCTGTAAAGGATTTAAATCTATGACTGTAAAACAAATAGTCAAATGTCGATGATATAACTGGCGGGAATATACAAACTTTAATATACGATTAAATTATAGAAATCGTCTTTTATATTTATTTAAGTAAAACATATAACTTGGGCTTTGATCCACGACTGACAAACAAATTGAATTAAAAAGAATATGACACTGATATTGCCAATATCGCCATAGAGATATAATACTTAGAGAAGGAAAGCCAGCTTAAAATGTGTACATTAAAAAAATCCTATTCTAATAAAATGTTAAAATAAAGATAAGTATGGGTATGTTATTTTCTCCCAGCGCTGTGAAGATGACTAAGGACAACATATTTACAAAGTTTTACAAAATAAAATACTACCCACTAAACTGTTATTCGAATGAATCAAATTTGAATTTGAATTAAACAAGATCTACGTGTCTCAATGCGCCTCGATTCGCCGTCGTACAAGTTCCTAGTGTCTCTTTCTTTCATATAGACAGGCCTGTCTATGGCTCTTCTACTCTAAATATAATATCTCTATGGCCATCGTACACATTTATTGATGTGTCAAAGATTATTTTTATCCGTATTTGTCAAAGTTGTCAATTTGTCAAACTGAAATGACTGAAAACTGTTAATCAAAACATTGGTGGTTGGTGGAATTAGATTGTGCTTGTACAGTTTACGTATCAGTCAACCGATAGTTTCCATTATTTTCTATGAAACTTGCAATAAATAGTATGTACACGTCCATAACAGTGATTGTCAATTAATTCACAGTGTTCCTAAATGATATGGCGAACAGGTATTTTTAATAATGGGTAGAACACGGCGAAAAAGGAAACATAAGAAGATAAGTGAATTTTGCAGTTGTGATGACGATAAAGAACTTATAAAGTTGAATTCATGGCTTGCAAAACAAGGAATGCGTCGAAGCAGCAAATTAGTACTGGCTGTATTTACGGACACTGGCCGAGGGGTACTAACAAAAAAGAAAATTTTGGCGGGAGACGAGTTGATCAACTTACCGCTCAACTTAACTATAAATGTTACAAGTTTACTCATGGATAGCACGTTTTGCAATATATTTTTAGAAAATAGTAAAAATTGTCTGTCAGAACATAAGGAGTCTGTGCCGTTTCAGTCATTAATGGCTTTTTACTTAGTATTTCTCAAAGCACAAGGCTCAAATTCTAAATGGCACATTTACTTAGCAAATCTGCCAAAAAATTACACAGTTCCTTACTTTCTGCCAACTGAATTGAAATATTTTATAGACACTGAAATAGCATCTGTGATCTCGAAACAAAAAGATATCATTGAATCAACATTTAATATATTTTTAGATATTTTAAGCAATAATGTGAGCTGTTGTGAAACCATAGAAAACCTTAAAGAATATTTTACTATATCTGTTTATGAATGGGCGTATTTTACTGTTAACACTAGGTGTGTTTATATGGATTTGACTAATATCCTAGATTTACAAAATACAAAGAATTCAATATTAGCTTTAGTTAGTGATAATACAAAAATATCTTTATGTCCTTACTTAGATATGATAAATCACAGTCCAAATGCTAGAAATGAAACAAAGTTGTTGATAAGTAGCGACATAGAGAATATTGCAATATCCAGATTAAAACAAGATATATTTTCTGATGTAAGATTTTCCATTTGTACAAAAAATAATTTTGATCCATATACACAATTATTCATATGTTATGGTGATAGTCATAATTTAAAACTGATCACAGAGTATGGTTTTTACTTACCATCTAACGACTTGGATTTTGTAACATTTGAATTTGGACAAATTAAGGAATTTTTAAATTCAAATGGAATGAAACTATCTCAGGATCAGCTTGCATTTATATCTAGCCATGGTTTAGAGAAAGATTTATATATAGACTTTAGAGGCCTAAGTTTTAATTTTTATGGTGTATTGATGGTTGTCAAGTATTTTTATAGTCAAAATATGGATGTCAGTAGGTTAATCTATTCAGCGGCTCTTTGTTCCAATGATAGAGTATTAATAGATTTGATTCTGCCGATGGTTAGAGATAAGCTTTTTAGTATAAAAGAAGCCACAAACAAATTAGAGAATTTAAATTGTGAATGTGCTATATTGAATAATTGTAAAGAACTTATGCTTCAATATGTGAAAATTTTAGAACAGTTTATTAAATGTTAGATGTAAAATTGCATTTTTATTTAATCTAGGTTTTTAGGAAGCTTATGATACCTAGGCGGAAAATCTGGTAATAACAATCTGTTCCCATCAGACCAATTTCGAAGTACTATAATAAAATGTTATTGTACTTATAAAATATATAGATGACCTGCGTGGTGGAACAGTTACTATACCGATCTGACTCGCAATGGGTTCCGGGTTCGATTCCCGGCCAGACATATCTAAATGATGATCAATTAATTTGGAAGCAATTAAATTAATAATAAAGACTAATACCCTTTTAAAGGCATTATTTAGTTTGACTCAATATATAAAAAATCCTGTGAACATTAGTTCTAATTCATTCGAATCGTCGTATCGCTACTCGATAAGAGATGACGCTACTGTGCCCTGAATTTTAATTTTTTCTAGTTTCATAACATAAATATTTTAACTGGCAATATTCTGGCACGGGACCGCGCTAATTGCTGTCAGTTACGTCTCTGTCATGTCAGTGTCAACTCTGCTATCATGGCGGCTGCGTTGCTGTCAAATAGGCGCTTCGATAAAATATTGAAAAATCACATAAAATTTACGAAAACACACTTATATAGTAGATCGGTTATTGTAAATAAGCCACAGTTTAGTTTAATATGTAATCAGTGCGCTGCTGCAAGTTACTTTAGGGTATGTAAAACAACCTATGTTTTGTGGCGCTGTTTCTTATTAAAAAAGTGTATTTTTATTTTAGCACGTTGAAAGTTAAAATGTGTTCGTAAAATAAATTACAGTTTTATTCCACATCACCTCCAAGCAATGCAGGCGGCCCGGACACGGCGAAAAATGTTTTGGCAGCGGTATTGGCTAATAAACCAAAAACTGGGAAAATTCCAGTTGGTAAGTGATTACATATTAAATTCCAATTACTAATTACTCCATTAGGGATTCGGAATACGTCTAAACTATATTTAGATAGTTTCATAGTTGCGTAACAAATTTCCGACCTTGCACCATCTATAGGAAGTGACAAATTTTGCCTATACAAATTGTTTGTTTATTTTATCTGTTAACGTAATTGCTGCACACAAAAATCTCGAGACAGTTGACTCGAGTTTAAATATTTATTATTTAATTAATTGAATCTGGAATAGTAATGGGTTGCTGATAACAAATGTTGTGATTGATATTTTCAATTATGTGCTCTATTATAAACTCATTAGCGTATTGCTAAAGAAGAAAAATGTTGTTCGAAAACCTACACAGATATAGACCATATAAAATTCCATATTGTGTCTATGACTACAAAAATTCCCATGACCCCTACTGCTGACAACAAACTTGCCAGGAGTAGAAGGAATCAATGGTGATTCTAAAGAGGTGTAAAAGTAACGAAAAAAATATGTCCCCATATGTATATATATTATTTGTATATATTACTATAACAATGAGAGCTCGTTGCTATTGTATTGTTACATTTAAAGCTGTAGCAAACTGTATTATTTACTGAGTTACTAAGCCATCAAGTATCGAGTATCAAGTATTGTATCATCAAGTATCGAGTAACGAAACAATACTCACGGATTCATTTTGTTACTTGCATCCTTCGTAATTCGGTAGTTGGGGTACATTTATGTCCTTCGTGTAGTTTCCAGTAGAACGTAAATGTATGTTTTCTATGAATATGAACAATACAATACTGTGATATCATGCCTAATTCGTATGCAATATGACATGAGGCATTGCTCTATACTACATTACTATGCTATATTATGAGGTATCAAAAGTCATGAGTAACAATACAATAGTAACGAGTTCTAAATGTTATAGTAATGAATACATGCAGGTATGCTTTCTTTTGTTACTTTTACACCTCTAGTTACATTATTTGTTACCTTTGGTTCCTCATATCATAGCATGGAGCAATGCCCTGAATATGCATTTGTGTAACGTTCCCGTATTCGGTACTAGATGGCACACCTGTTACTCTGTATCAAATACATACAGTTTGCTACAGTTCTATTCTGTAGTAATTCCACCATAAATGTATGATTACAGATTCTTGACACTAACTAATACAATATTATATGACACTTATGTGCTGTACTCCTCGCTTAAATGTTTAATTTCCCTTTATTTAGTGTCCCATTTAGTATATTTAGATGAATTTTTGTTTTCATTTCATGTGTCCAAGATATATTCAGCATATTTAGATATATAGATAGTTACAATATTTCATTTATACAACAATTGTACTTAGCATTCTGTGTTCCAATAAATAAGGGTAAAATGTTAATCTATTATGTTCATGTTCTTTGAAACAATCATAATAAAATAGTGATTACAAACAAATATTATAATGATGATAAGAAAGTAGACAGATTATTAGAGTATATTATCTTTTACATGTAATAGATGTAGGTATTAAATGGAAGTGCTTATGTTAAACGAGCTGATTGCCACAGTTTCACCCGCGCTTAAAAAGTAAAGAGGAATACATGTTTAAACATAACTAAAATCCCGCTATTCCGCGCGGTGGCCCGAATGCGCGTGGGTTGCGCGCTAATGCTTTTTCTTCCAAAATTAAAGTAGCCTATGTTTCGCCTTAGCCCTTCAGCTATCTTGCAGTGAAAGTCCTTTAAAAATCGGTCCAGCCCTTGAGAAGATTACCTCAGCAAAACAGACAGACACACTGCCAAAGCGACAAAATCATAGTATTTAGTAAAAAGTTCTAGTTTTTACATCACAAACAGACACTTAAATTTTATGTACTTATAAAGACTAGTTTTGATTTTCAATCTTACTTAATTATCTTGTTTATAAAACAAGCACAGTATACTCTTCTTTTTTGGGCACAGAAATACAACAGAATAGAGGAAATTACATTAGTTACTAATGTTAAACATTTATTTGCGTGTCATTAGTTACAGTGCTAATACCTATTGTTTTTGTTTGTTTAATGCCTGGTTGATATGCAGTTCTTCCCCCCTTCCTGCACTGTTCCTTTGTAAATTATTATGAGTTGTCACACCCTAGATGTATTCAATCAATAAGCCTATTTGAAAACAAAATGTGATAATATTATCAAAAATAATTGAATAATTATTTATTTAACATACATAAATAATATACATGTAAAAATTAATTTCCACATGTTTTACCACATGTTCCACTTAATATCCATTCTATGATATCTGGGTAAAACCTGTCAAGATGTGGCAACTCTGTATTCCTTTAGCTTTCATCTTCCCCGCACCTCTTTTTTCGCTCTAACCTCACTCCTACGAGTTTCCTCATATGATCTCCCGTCCCTAGGTATCCATAAGAGAGACTGCTTTCACCCAGGCGCTTCTGTTCTGTCCCGTGAAGATATCAACCTGGGGGATGCCAAGCCGGTCACCGGAACTGATATGATTAGGGGCATGATGGAGTATGTATGGCCAAAGGTAACTTATATATTGTTATATTCGTTAAAGGTGTTATTTGGTGGAGTGTTGGTGAAAAATATGCTCAGTAGCTTTGCTGGTTATTATCTACATTTATTGCTTCTGGGATTCAAGTTTCACGCTTTGTCTGTAATGTTTTATATGCCGATTTTTATATTAAATTGAAACAAATAAGGAGATAAATGACACTTGAAATCTTTTAAATATTTAGTTAACGTTAGAGATTTTAATGTCAGTTAATGTTACAATATTCTTTAAATACAGGTCACACTTAAACCATGCTTTCCAATTTCTCTGCATATCTTATTCAAGATTTGATATTGTGGAGTGTGTTGTAAACACCTAACACCTAAATACATTGCTAGTCTGCAATAATGTCTACATTTCCATCTGCTTCAAACGTGTTTAGCTGTTTTACAAAAGTGCCTTTGCAAAATATATTTCATATGTTATGCAAGTAATGTTTTACTAACCCAATCCTTTCTACAATAATTTCATAATATTCATTAACAAATTACAGGACAACGAGATGATCCGCAACCGTGTGATGCTCTCCCTGTCCCTGCTGTTTGGTGCGAAGGTGATGAACGTGACCGTGCCGTTCCTGTTCAAGTACGCGGTGGACGAGGTGAACCAGGCGCTGACGACGCCGGCGGGCGACGCGCTGCTCGGCGTGGCCACCGTCCCCCAGGCCATCAGCACCACAGCGTTCAGTTTGCTCGCTGGATGTGAGTAGTTTATCATGTTTTTAAAACTATATTATCGCGGAATGGATACATTATAATGTGTAACGGGTACTCACGATACGCGGAACTAATTTCTTAGTTGCTGATATTTCGACCCAGTTGCATGGATCGTGGTTACAACGATTGTAGTCACGTGGTCGTGAAACTCGCCGCACATACGTACCCGTTACCCGTACCTGAGTACCCGTTACATATTATAATTAAATAAATAAATAAATAACGCTTCATACTCATTGTGGGTACCATGGACAACACACAAGACAAGGACGCACGCCCAGACCAAGAACGGAAATTTAAACTTATCATTCAAATTTCCGCCTCGCTGGGAATCAAACCCAGGACCCTCGGATTAGCGCTCTGGCGTGTTAACCATTGCGCCATCCGGGTCGTCAACAAAATAAGTTCATATGTATTACCCGACTGCGTCAGGAGGGTAATGTTTTTCGAGCGTATGTATGTATGTCCATTTCTATAGCACGCCTTATAGCCCAAACGGCTTAATTGATTTTAACATGCGAGGTGTCGTTGAGTCGTCTCGTAAGAAACGCATCTCAACCCCTCCTTCCATCGGTTGTACATATTGATATTGTTGCTTGTGATCATTTCCAAAGTTTGAACGCATTTTTCCTATATTTGATAAAGTCTGCTTCGAACGATGTAAGTGATTGTAAGTTTTAACATAAATGAAGCTATTTTAAATAAATTCAATTATTTTAAATGAATTAATCTCAACTAGAATACAATACTTATTTACATTTTCAGGGTTATTCTTCGATGACCAGGTATTTGGTTAAGTAACAAAACAATAAAAATCTGGGTACACACTAGACTTCTTCAGATACCATACTGTATTAATAAATTTCTACCACTAGATACCGTTTTTTGTGTAGTTACAATATAAATAAAAAATAACACACTTTTATCTTGTTTTTATTTATCGTGCAATAGAAAATTATAAGTAATCCTAATTTTCTTTTCTTTTCTAAATCTAAAGTATTGTCTTAAACCGGGTGGAATTTTAACGCTAACTGGTGAAAAGTACTCTACATAGTGGAAATAGCAAATTTCACCCAAAGGAAGCATTATTTTTTATAAATAAACAAAAGTGCATGTAACATAATGGCCTCAAACGATAGGATCAATCATAAGGATCAAATCTATTTTACCAATATGGTAAATTAAATGAAAGGATGTATACTTGCATTCCCTCCGTTTACGCACAGGCAACAACTATATCTATACAAATAAATAAAATGTCTGTTTGTGATTTCAAAATAACAACTTTTTACTCAATGCATATGAAAGTATACATGATACCTATAACAAAAATGCAATTATTATTTTTGTCTCTCTGTCTGTTTAGCTGATAATCTTCTAAACGGCTTCTAAATATCTGCTTTTTCCTTCTCTTCAAAAATTATGATTGCTCTAAATAAACCTATAATATTAAGTCACAAAACCATTTCTAGAGTATCGCAATTTTGCTCGTTTTCGTCCTACAAATATAGAGCTAGCATCTATACCTACAGATGAATAAAATTGAAGAGTCTGTTTGTAATGTCATAATAAAAACTTTAAGTATAGAATATGAAAGAAACACACGGTACCTGTAGCAAAATTAAAATTATATTTTTTGTCTATTGGTCTGTTTGCTTTGGTGAATCTTTGAAACGGCTGGACCGACTATCGACCGACGACGGGATTTTCACTGGCACATAACTGATGGTATAAGATATAAATAAGGCTACTTTAATTGTTCAAAAATAGCAACCAGCTATCGCTTATGTCTATAGGTATGTTAAATTTTCAAACACGGGGGAAACCGCGGGGAATAGCTAGTTATAAAATAAAATCCCCTGCCGCCTTTTTCTGTCTATCTGAAGCCCAATAAAGTCCTTTAATAAAAGTCTTAGTCCATTTAGTAAAAAGGGTTTTCATGTGCTTTTCAGCAAAGACGGATTTAATGACAATTTATTACTTATGGTTTTATCTAAATGCGCTGAAGTATGGCGAAAATAGTTGAAGATGTAGTAAAAATAATGCTAATTGGGAACTTCATCAGCTTACACAACGTAAACTAAAAGAGATATCCAAAAACAATGCATGATAGAATAATGCTTCTTAAAATGATCTACATTAAAATTCTCAAAAGCATATATCTATTCTCGTTGTATCCGTGTTGTGTTGTCTAAACAAGACCTATTTCCTATAAGTATATAACCTATTACGACAAGATCTAATATGCACATTACTCTGTATAAAGTTAGTCCGGTAAAGGCACCTTTGATTATAAGTTGAAGTGGAAAATTAAAAATTAGATAGGTACATACATGGAGTCATACAATTGACATTAATTGAACATATTCCATTTTATTAAAACCGATAAACGCTTGACGTAACATTGCTATAAAATCAAATATGATCCATAGAGAATGTATGTAGTAGCCGAGATGTACTGTGTCAGTAAGTATTTTCAATTTATGCCTATTTTATCACAAAACCACCAATCACTGCAATAATATAATAATAATAATACAACCATACTTATGAAAACCAGAAGTTTACTAGGAAAGTTAATTAACAACGATTTGATTTGTTGAAGGCGTAAAGAAGACGTAAAATTACACAAGAATTATGTATTCATAGCTCGAATATCATACTGTTATATTGCGACTTACCATTTAGCATTATATATAAGTAGTATAAGACTTTTGTTTCGTTTTAGTTCTATTATTCGGGCTTATTCTAAACATCAATGCATCGTCGGCATGTAAATTTCCGGACTACGCTCTGTGCGGGAGTGATGGAAAAACATACAGAAACAAATGTGAATGGAGCGACGCCACGCTATCAAACCCTGCACTCGTGCTGCTACATCTGGGACCTTGCAAGGAATCTTCATTTGAACAGCTCTATAGGACTCTACTCAACGTGAACAAGTATGTTTCAAACTATGTTATGTAATGAGCCTGTATAAGATCGCCCATAAATTATACAAGAATATCATCGACAACCCATTAATGTTCCACTGCTGGGCACGGGTCTCCTCTCAGTGAGAAGGATTTTAGGCCTTAGTCCACCGCGCTGGCTGAATTGGTAGACTTCACACACCTTTGAGAACTTTTTTTTGAACTCTTAGATATGCGGGTTTCCTCACGATGTTTTCCTTCGACGTAAAGCGTGATAATTAATTTTTAATACGCACATAAATTAGAGGTGCGTGCCCGGGATTTAAACCTAGGAGCCCTTGATTGAGAGGCCAAGTTTTAACCATTAGGCTATCACTGCTCATGTGGGACCTTGCAAGGAATCTTCATTTGAACAGCTCTATAGGACTCTACTCAACGTGAACAAGTATGTTTGTAACAATGTTATGTAATGAGCCTGTATAAGTTCACCCACTAAGGTTTACGAGTATATAACCTACCTATCTGTATTTCATAGGGCAGCCACATAAATGGAATCTGCATTCGATTATAGTCATCTCGTAGATAGTCATGTAGATTGTAGTATTTATATTGAAGTATTTGATTTATGAGGATTTAGAATCGGAATATTCTGTTATCATTTCAAGAAGCATGATAGAACAATAGGCTAGATAGCCAATCCCATCAATCACTTTAGGTTACGAATGAATGTTACTGCGGGAGTGCGGAATGTTACCTATGTTTAGATAAATATTCCTTTTTACTTTTTTAATGCGGCTGAAACCGCAGGGATCAGTTAGTAATAACTATAAGTATTCTACAAAATAAATGAGAATACAAACAAATAGCTCCAGTATGGTGTGAAATTAAATTTTATTTTAATATTTGTTTCAAGAAAAACCAAAATTCTGCGGGGCGCACGGTCAACGAGAGTATTTATTTCGCACAAGCTTTCAAGGCCCAATAACTTAATCAGCACTTTAGGTATGTTTACTACTACAATGAAGTTCTATGAAGCAATCAAACCATCCATCCATCCCATCCATCAGCCTTTTGAGGTCCACTGCTGGAGATAGACCTCCTCTAAATGGCCTCTAAATTCAGGTCATCAGATGATAAGTGTTCACTGCTGTCCATGGACACCTAAGGTTGATTATAGATGCGTTACTAAACCTGAGGAATATGTTGTAATGGCCCGGATAAATATATTGGCCCTCTTTCCATACAAATGTCACAATCACAATCACACACTGATTTTTGTGAGTACTAAACTGAGTGTATAACACAAAGCGCGTGTTCAGATGATCATATTTTGAATCATAGCTAATATTCTGACTGACTAATTAGGATAATAATTGAATACAGTACTACATAATTATGCCATGTCTTGTTAAACGTTAAAAATTAATCACAATCACAAAATATTATTTATTTGTGTTTTCCAGGTCTATTTAGATGCACGCTTATACAGTATCCTCCAAAAATCTGTTAACAAAATCACAAACGATGGATTCATGAGCCCATACTCATAAACAGAAAAATAGATAAGGTGGCACCAAACGACGAATTAAATCAGAAATAAATGGCAACGATGCATAATTAAGTATTTTTTTCTATCCATCCATCCATCAGCCCTTTAAGGTCCACTGCTGGACATAGACCTCCCTAATTGGCGTCACTCATACTGGTCCTATGCCTTTTGAATCCAGTGGTTTCCCACTGTCTTCTTCAGGTCATCAGTCCACCTGGTCGAGGGACAGCCTATGCTCCTTTTGCACAAACGTGGTCGCTATCCAAGGAACTTTCTTCCCCAACGGTTATCGGTCTTTCGAGCGATGTGGTCTGCTCAATACCACTTCAATACATCTTGCTAATTTTAAGAGCTATTTCGGTAAGCTTAATCGTGAACGGATTTAATCGTTGCGAGTGATGTCTCCTTGCGAAATTCCAAGCATAGCCATCTCCATAACTCTGAACTTTTGAATAAGGCCTACTGTAAATGACCACGTTTCTGCGCCATATGTCATGACTGACAAAGCACATTGCTCTTTTTTTCTATATCCACGTTCAATTTAATCTTTGTGTCATTAAACTGGTGCAATTATATGTAACACGCTTACAGGATAATTAAGAATTAAATAAATTATATTAATTAACCACGTTGTTTTATTTTTGCATTCAACATTTACCAACAAGTTTCACTATTCACACATAAAACTTGAATTGTACTGTAGAATGAGGCTTTTACAGTAACATATACACATAAAATAAAACATTGTAGTTCGACTCTGGTAGCACCACCGTCATACCTATCTCAGACGGAACGAAGTTAGCCGAGTTACGTTGTAGAAAACTTTGAATGATTATTACTTCAGACGAGACACGTGTTTTAGCGGCGTTGTAGTTGTTTACAAGTTGTTATAACACTAACAATACGATATTATCAATAATATTCCACGATTATAGAAATTTATTTTGAACTACAAGGTCATGTATTATCAGGTTGATTCTTCAATTGATTTGAATCTGAGACCATGCAATGGAACTAGGAGGTGACTAATATGATAACATTAATCAGTAAACATATCGACATAATCTACAAGCCAAATAAACCATTGTTGATAAATTAAATTTACCTGATTTTGTTATTTATTCATAGCGTATGTGTAATATTTTCCTCCGTAGATTGTGTTTAGTTATGTAAAAAAATCATCGTTTTATTTCCAAGAAGTATGTAAGTAGTACGTAGAGTTACGACTGCTACGACTACTGCTACGATTTTAACGACCACCGATTTCATAGTTTTACCATGATCATGTGGCAATTATTTTATTTACCAATATTATAGAATTACCTATAGGAAACCTATAGGAACTATGTATTGGTATTGAACTAAGATTGATCTAAGTTTACGTTTCATCGCTTGACTGCCTTATCATTATTAGAACGAAAAGTGGGAAACAGCATTTTCGTAATAGAACTAAATTAAGGCTATTTTTTTTCTTATGTCAAACGTAAAGTGTTGTAGTGGCTTAAAGCGTTAATAATGACATTTAATTAATTTGACTTCGCACCTATGATTGAATTAGTCTCAAATTATAACGCCAAGCATTAACGAGAAAGTAGTTAATTTCTAAATTGATTTCAACCTGAGACCGTAAAAAGCTCGATATTAAAAATCATGATTTTTTAATTACAATTAAGTTTTTGATTAAAGTAATATTAATATTACCTTTTGAAAACCGAACTTTTACGTAGTTATTCCATTATTTTACATTTCACTGTTTTTTGTAAATCTATAAAAATAAATAAAATTAAAAGTGTGTGATTTCAAAATAACATTTTTTTACTCGATGCATTTGAAAGTATACACGATACCTATAACGAAAATGCTATTAAAAAATGTCTGTCTGTTTGGCTGAAGTAATATTCTAAACGGCTGGACCGATTTTGACGGAACTTTCACTGGAATATAGCTTACGGTCTAGGGCGTAACACAGACTACTTTAATTTAAAAACAGCATTAGTGCGCGCTCCGTGCGTTTACGGACTCCCTCGCGAGAGAGCGGGATTTCTGTTATATT
>DWPV01002045.1:0-18335 GCA_018251915.1 Urbanus proteus proteus
CAAATGCTTTAATGCATAGAAAATCTTCATCCCATTTCAGAAGTCCACGTGAGCGAAGCTGCGGGCATAAGCTAGTACTTAATATAACTCAAAATATTTCATTGGCGTCCATTTTAAGTTATTACAAGATAATAAAATAAGGAATACCACTTACTTTTAAGTTTTACCTTAATTTCACCATAATTGTTGTTAAAAAAATCTCTTTATTATTATATTAAGAAACTAAAAATGATCTTACGTGTATTTCATTAATTGACTGATTGAATTTCATTATTTAAGATCTATGGAAAGATTTCGTTGTTGGTACGAAAAAACAGTTAAATTTGGTGGTTCAATATTTAATGAGATGTCCTCAAATTTATGTAATGTTTATACAATGAAATCTGCCTCATAACAAGACGAATACGCGAAGCTTAATCGCCTAGACACATGTAACTACAATTTACAGCAACTCTAATCATGAATAAGATACCGAAACTATTTTTTGTTGTAATAATACGATGTACGAGCTCATTGGCCTCTGCGTTACATTAGCTAGAATATAATATAAAACGCACACAACCACGTTTTATTAGCGTGCATGCATCAGAAAGGAAATTGTAAATATTTCAGCTCTGTATCTAGGCGGGATAGATGTGTGCGTTCGTGTAGGCACACGTGATCTAGGCAAACACAAGCAAAGGTAAAGTGACAGGACGCACACATGAGAAAGTGTATTCGAAGGACTAACTCGTATGCACTGGACGCGAGAGTGCGGATGATAGGGCATAGCCAAAGCGTCTAGTTAAATTGTTCGATTTATATGAATGCTACATAAATGACTTTTAATTATAAGCGGTAAGTAATTATCATTGTAATAAACCCAGGTAATATTGAAGTAACAAAAGAAAATACAGATCTGAAGAAAGAAAGTACAGATCTGCCTCTGAAGTCAAATTGTGAACGCCACCTACAATTACTGGAGCTTATAACTAATGTAAGCTGTAGGTAAAAACTATTATAATAGTGCCACTAAAACGTACAGACTCATGTGTTTTAAATATTAGTTATAAGCTAATAGTAAAATGTTCTGTTTCCAATTGATCAAATCAATAATTAATTGGAAATATGAACATGAAGTAACGAACATGCAATCTATCTGATGGTAGTTGTTCAGTGCGGCCCATGAATGTCTGAAACCAAGAACATATAGTCCACCTGAAGATGATTACGGATTCTTTGCCACGGCTGAGTACTAAGATAGTCGCCTCAATGTAGGTCATCCAAAGTATCTGAATAAAAATTACTTAACAAAATTTGAAAGTCATCTAGTGTTCCGTGAGTAAGACAATAAGAGATATGAATCACGCTTACGCATAGCGAAAGAGTTGAGCTTTATTTCAATACAGGATAAGGATAAACAGGCATCCTGCCCTTGACCGCGATCAACTAGTACCGCTACAAGGCAATGAATGTGAATAAATACGTATTCTTAACATTTCTGATTATTATATTCGTACACGCGCCAGCCCTGCACTCACACATACAAACACACACATCCACGTGATGTAATGGGCACTTTGCACTCGTGTCTTACCGTCTTATTTTAGTTAGGTTTTTGATCTGTGTCTGCTTAAATTTATTGTAGACTAGCTAAAACCGGTCACGCTTTGTTGTGGCTTAGTCAGATATTTCTTAAAGAACTTCGGAATACAAAGTGTATATAAACATTGTCATATAAAAATTGCATATTATATAAAAAATCTGACTAATTCATTCACGATTTTCTGAGTTTTTCGGCTACAAACATACAAATGCATTATTTTTGTACATAAAAGATGATGCGAATGTAATCTCCATTCATAAACTGTTGGTTATTTCTACACCAATCATTGTTATATTTGGTTCATTTACGAGTAAATGGTTCCAGATCTTGAGTTTTCAGTGAACCGTTCATACATCAAAGAAAACTTACAATGCTTTTGATCAATTAGTTACAGTGTCCTTACAAGGGGTGGTCACTCGAACGTAGGAAACCCGTATTCAGATTGCTTTCCGTTTGCATATAACGTATACGTAAAGGAAATTACAGTACTTATAATGTATATGTTTAGTATTTCATACTCACCTACAATAATAACGTAAAATACATGATAACAATAAATTTTAGTTAGGACAAGTTCAGGAGTACAATTAATTATTCAAAAGAAAGGAGAACCGGACATGCAGTTTTATTTTGTAGTCTTTGAGGTAGTGGGGTGATTTATTGAATTTCTGTACCCTGTACATATTTACTGAGAAATTCGACAAATCAGAGTGTTTTGGTACATTAAAAAATCCTTCCTGATCGATGGAAATTAATACTTGTAGGCGATTAATGCGTGTTGCTACTAAAAATATAAAATATCAAAAGATTCAGTAATCTGCAAGTTAGCAGATACGCTTATTGATTTCATGTGTAGAATTAATTCCATAACAATAACAAGGGTTGGAAGGGTCCTTGTGTGTGTAGCCGTGAACCGTTCATGTGTGTGTCCTTATGCGCGGTACTTGGCTGGTGCAGGGCGCGAGGCGGGGGCGGCGCCTATTCCTAGCGCGAAACTAGGCCGGCCGCCGACCGCGGACGTTGCTCCAGGTTACAAGCGGTAGCGGTAGAATGAGCGAGTTGAAAAGTCACAAAGTTATTAAGGTAGTTAGAGACAGCGATTAGGATCCAGCTCCTTATATTTAAGACAGTTTAGCGTTACTTATATAATATTGAAAATGTTTAGATAATTATCTTTAAATATAATTTAAGTTTAATAAGTTTTTGAAATGTTTGTATTATGAACGACGTACATAGAGTGTTACAGACACATAAAGACAAGTACACAAACGTTTAACTTTATTTTTTCTGTGCATTAGGCTCAAATATTAGTCATCGTGTTATGTAAAAAAAGAGGAAAAAATGTTATAACATTGGCGCATAGGTATACTCGTAATATACGTTTGTGCAGTACCTGTTTAGAATATACTGTATCCCCGTGGACGTCAAATAAAGCAACAAGGCTAGCTAGGTAAATGTAATGTCGCAATAACGAATTAGTGATTTGGTTTAAGCTCTATCTTGCCAAAAGCATGTTTTGCTTTTTGCAATCAAAAAGCATGCATTTAGTTACACGTAGAACGATAATATTGACTTTCGATGCGAATATATTTTGTAATAAACTTGTCGTTATTACCTAATACTCCTTGCATTGGAGTTAAGTTATAAATGCATTCAGAATATTGTTACGAACATAATTACTACCTTCAGCTACTACAAATGTTTTTGCGTCAGAGTACTTGGTATAACAGATTAATCTTCTGTCGATCGAGTTAATAGACTATTACGTCGAAATATTTTATAATACCAGACATTATCAAGCTTTGGATAAGTCTATTTACCACTTGACAGCAAATTGGAAAACTCGAGGCAAAAAAGCTGTTCATAAATATGTCATACTTACGCAAAGTTGGGTATACTACGCAAATTACAGCACATATTATTAGTAGCAGAATATTTTTTGCGCATTTTCATTTGCATTTTTGCGATTAGCTTACAGTTACAACATTTTAATATTTATTTAAACAACGCATTTAATTCCCCAAAATCATAAACAATATAAGAATTTGTATTAGCTACATAAGGGTTAACAAGTGATAACCTTTACTAATTAAACAAAACCTTAATTAACTCAACTATAACCCAGCCGGGATTATTGTTACGATAATTTCATTGTAACAAAAGCTGCGTAAATAATTACTTTTAGCAATTCCTATAATTTCTTGAGTGTGACTTAGACCATACCTTCATTTTGACTCCGGACGCGTGACGATGCCGACATAAAAACTGCTTCTAAGAACAAAGGTTCAAGATCTACATATACCACCGGACTTACACTCGTATATCCGATTCTATTTACACAAATATACAAAACTGAAGTGTCTGTCTGTGATTTTAAAATGGGTAGATCTTTCTTATCTCATATTGCACAATATGATATAATATTGTATGCATTTGAAACTTGTGATATCTTTCGTTCACATCCTATATACACACAAACATCTATCGACGATTTGTTTCTAATCTTTTGTTTATCTCCACTAATCTTGAAACGTGAGATTTTGCAAGAATGATTTTACGGGGACTTACTGAATTCTTACACTTCGCACATACAGTTTGATGGACAATGAATGATTAGTGACAGAAATACAATATGGTAGACAAGCTGGAGTTTTGGATAGCGTTTTTAATTTTTAGGTATTACATTATAAATTATATAAGTTTAATTTTAGGTTCTTTGTTAATATTTAGTTATTGTTGTATAAATAAATTGTAAATACATAAGATGACTTAGAAATATGGTAGATACCTTAGATATCCAGATAGTTTTTTGAGGACCACTATAATATGGTTATTAAATGCAAGGGTGTTTGTTTTCAAATGATTTTTAATAAACATTTTAAGTAGGTACCTAAGTTCTTAAATTAATTATGTACCTGTGCCGCTAACGTAAAATTTGACTTATATGCGAGTGGAACCAGGCGGAAAGGTAACGTTCCTAATAAATCTATGTCGAGTAAATAGTACGCGGGACACTGGAAGTGGTGTTTCAAAGAAATGTTTTGTGTTTTCAAATACTTTCAGATGACCTAGAATTGTTTTACCTGTCTGTTTTTCTAGTCCGCTGTTCGGTTTTGTTATGTAAATAGCTTCAAAGTCGCATTATATTTGTTTTAGTTATTTACTTTTAACTAGATGAAACCACATGACAATAATACGTAGTAGAATAATTTATTATAAACGAGCATGCAGTCCATTTGATGGTAAGTGGCCACTGCCACCTATGGACATTTGTTATCAACTCTAGATAACAACAGAGTCGTAACTAAGGTTGGCCACAAATGCGTTGCTGTCCCTTAGGACTAAGTTGGAACGTCTCGGATAAATATGACTCCCTTACCACACCCTTCAAGCCAGAACATAACAGTGACTAACACTAGGTATATCTACAAGCGGATGATGCGTTTTACCGGTATAATAAAACGCGATTGCGCTATTATTGCAAATTGGTCCGAACCTTGACCGTATAAATGCGGGACAAATTGTTAATTATAAAATATGTCTTTATTCATAATAATGGTATTAGAACCCGGCGCTACGATCATCAACAGAGACCAAAGACATCATTAACACATGATTGCAGGAAAATCATGATAACAACATTATTATCCATTCATCCATCTTTCAGTTTCTACTAGACTTATACTCTATAAAGAGTTGATACATGTGTAATTAGTAATTTGAAGTGAAGAATATCTACCGCTTGAATTTAAGGAAACGTTATTTCTTGACGAGAACGATTGTAGGTAGTGTCTCCACTACCTACAATCGAGAGCGAGAATCGAGAGTAGCGAGACAATACAAGTTACGAATAATACACAAATGTTGTAAATGGCGTATTTATTTTTAAAATGTTTCCTCAAATTTTCAATAATCGCGCAATGGACTAGGATACTGAGAAAAATAATCTTAGAATCGCTAATGAAATGCTCATTATTCGTCGCATCAAAAATAACAATCAAAACCAAATTCAACTAAAAAATAATAGTTAACAGTGTTTGCAATTTTCTTCAGAAGTATCAACTGTGAAGTATCGACTGTTGAGTCGACTACAATTTCTTGTGACTACGCGGATCCAAAGGTGTATTGATCGTGGCTTCAGAATATAATGAACTGCAAATGCACGAACTCCGTCCTTCCAATTACTTCACGTTGGTTATTTACAGCCAGCTGCTCGTGACAAGTCATGTTTTATATAAATCCGGTATTTCAGCCAACTTTACATATTAGTTTTTGTGATAATAATAGTCATAAAACCTTTAGCATGGAAATTGCGGCCTGAAATGTTATAAATGTAGTGTAGGTTGGAAATTCAAATGTATGATTTATTAGTAGTTGTATAATTTTTGTCGTAAGTAGGTACTTGCCGTATATTTAGAGTAATCTTTTTTTGATTCAAGTAGGTAATGAAGTTTACCATATTGTTATGTTAGAGTAATAAAAGTAAATATTATCATTAATATAATATCAATTGCAAATAAGTAAATCTCTTTACTAATTTAGTAGATACGAAAATTTTGTGTGAATAATCGGTAAATATGAAACTTATCTTTCAAAATTTACAATATCATTCATACGAATATTTCGTATTTTTAACTTAACAATATACGAAAAATCCATTCGAAGAGCAGTCGCAGATATCTAAAATATACTCAGCTTGTACGCGATCCATTGCGAAAGTTAACCAATTCATCGTCAGAGTAATAAATTGAGTGGTAAGCTAGGAGCAAGGCTGTAACATTGCGTAATATCCGCATTCATTGCTGGCTATGGTGGCATCCACCAGACAGTACTGTAGAAAGTACACTGAATACATTGATTAATACTATACGCTTGATTTTGAAATACTCGTACTTAGGTACTTTTATGAAACGCTATATAACTGTTTTATTACATTTATATTCATTTTTACACGAAAGTGAAGTACGTAAATGGAAAACGAATAAATTATGAAAAATCAATTTACAACGCAAAGTTGTTACATTTTAATTGTAATATACATTTAAAACTTTAATTTCGCAATTATACGTATATTTTGCTTGATATAACATAGACCATATAAAAAAATTCAGCGGAAAAAATCAAACTTTTGAATTTAAATTTAAAACTTAAGGATTTTTATGGGTGTTACAAATACAGAACAATCAATTTTATTTTCAATAGATAAATAACAATTTCATTTCTTCGCTCTTCTTGATTCTTTTCAATCTAACTGTAACTTACATTACTACAATACATTTGATACAATATATTTAAGTTTTCTGGAACCTCTCAATAAAGCTTTGGTAGCAACCTCATTGATGTCCGACTAGTGGGCGAGTGCACTCCAACTGAGGGGAGGCCAGGAGCGTACTCCAAGCTGCACCACTTCGGTACGGAGACACGAGTAGGCGCCGAGTGTCCGATGTTTTATAACGATGACCTGACAAGGGTTATAGTTATATTCGGAACTGTTTATATTTCAAAGCACATGAAATTAATGGAAAAATGCTTATGGAAAACAACTTTCCGTCGCTTTGGTGGATCCCGTTGCTTTTATTAAAATAGTTAAGTTTTTATAAAGTCGAATCAGCCGATGAGGATGCAATTCAAGTGTTGGTTAATGGTTGTTTCTCAGCATCTGTAGCTAACTCAATATTGAACAGGATTTCTACCTGAAGTCGATGCGACAGATGCCCCAACTGAGGAGTTAGAGGATCGCCTTGTGTAAGTCAATCAGCCTTCATACTTCTTCCACTTCAAAAATACTATTTCATATACAAATGTCAAATCATATACAAGATGTGGTGAAATTTGTTTTTTTTTTCTGGTAAATAATTACGAGTATAAATATTTTTATTGAACACTTCATACTTTTAGACTATAAACAGATCCAACGTGATATTTTTTCACCATCACGGAGGTAATTTGTATTGATTTATTTGACATTCTTGAGCATCAAGTAATTCGTACAGAGTTATTAGATACATCGAACAGCTTTTGTTTTTCGGAGTTAATTTATAGTAATGAGGAGAGATCATTGCACCGACGTTTCGAAAATCGTTTGACCGCTATATTTGGCCATATTCCAACTTTTTTCACTTAGCGAAATTTTATCGAGCGACAAATCGCTATTCTATTTGACAAGAGTAATGCGTTAAAAAGGGAAATGAGATGCGTTTCATGTTTATGCATCGCTTTAACGACAACTCGCATGCAGGCGAAACCTTGAGCCGTGGAGTGCATACTTTCACAAGTGGAATACGATGCAATAGCTAGATTTTACGACATTGCCTGTCAGTTTTTTCCTACCTATTAGATACTTATAATTTAAAGATAGGCAGACTGGTACATAGAGATACTATTTTGTTTTAAAAAGTCACAAAAATAGAAGAAGTGAATGTTAATATCGCTTAAAAGCTATTTCAAGATGCACCCGACCTCAGACAATATTACTAAACCCAATCAAGATAGAAATCCTGCCTAAGGTAGGTCACTGAAGCGATGGCAAAGCCCTAAGGACTGAACGCTTTTATATAGCTGTATGTATCCCTTCAGATTGCGCCGTTTTGCATTGCTTCTACTAGAACAAAAACTGATTGGATTGAGAAGTATGACGTTTATCACAGCCCGATAACGACGTCCTTAAATATTAATTTATTTTACGAATTTCACTATATTCTCTAGATACATTGGAAACTACAAATGCATTCAGCTGGCAGTTATTATAGGATATATGTTATTAACAGGAAAGTTGTTAAATATGTGGAAATTGTACGTAGTTGCAAATATACAACGTGAAATATTCTGCGAATCAATTTAAATACTAGTTCTAACGTAGTACTAGATGTCGCTCGAACGACCTGCACTTCAATTCAAGGTCAGTTGTATTGAAAATCCTGGCTATAGTACTATAGTAGAGCGGGGCGGTGAGGTGACCTAGTTCCAGCACTAAATATTGATTTTACTTTATACCAGAGTTGCTGAAATTTCATTGAAAAAATAACAACTACAATTTCATAAATAAGGTCGAGATACTATGCAATGTTGTACACAAAGCCTGACCTAAAAGGCGGTCATAAAAAAGATAAATTAAAAACAAAACTTGTAGGTATCTAAAGATGACGGTCGCGAATTATTTTGCCTGATTTTTGGTGTCATCTTATCGCTAAAATCCTCCAAGTTTGTATGTCAATGTGTATAAATGGAGTCACGGCCGGTTGTCGATCTCCTAAAATTATGGTCACGTTATCGTTTTTGTTATAAATGCTATCTAATGTAGATAATTCGGCACTAGAGTACAAGGCGAATGAAATTGAAAACAATGTTTTATTTGATATATTACGTTTTTCCGTTCTTGCTATAAGTGGCGTTGTTTTGATTTTTCTACGAATTCTACCTTAATTACTTTGTTCACGCATACGATATCAATCTTAATTTTTCATCTTCTTGTTTCTACAATTATAATTAAATTTGCAAATTTTATTGCCTAGTTAAGACGACAGTTTTCCTTAAAAACATACCCAGATTATCAGCTTAGTATACTTAACTACCTTCACGACCTTAACTCCGACAATATTTCCTTATAAGCGGCAGCTGTAGAGTACTACAATCTAAAATGTTCGAAATAATCCGCCGAATTAGGAAGCGTCAGTGATTCGCAGGCCACGGTCTCGGGCTCGAACTTGTCCGATTTTTATTGCGAGTTTAAAGAAGCGAGCGAACTTGCCCCAGTGACCACGGGTGGCGGTTGATATAAATATAATGCAAGCCCACGTCCAGTAATAGAATTGCTCGATGGCACATTGCCGGTTTGCCGCTCTCGACTCCAAATGCTCGCTCGTTTTATCACTATAATTTGAAGATTATCCCAAAATAAACTCTCAATTACGCCTTTGTGTCCTTTTGATGTTGACCTTTTAACCAAGTTTCAATTTCGCGTCGATTTCGAAAGCAATTGTGCTAATAATACGAGTATGACGCAAAGGATGTACCTATTTCAGCTAACTAGGAGCACATGGCGATATTGCTGACACACTGGCGCCTTTGATGCTCCTTGCAAAATGACAGCAAAAAGCGGGCGAGCATTCCTATTAACCTACATTTCGTTTTGCATGCGCCAGTGCATCGCATCGTTCCCTGAAGAGCGCGTTTGACATTTTCTTGTTGAAAACTGCACGGATCGTAGAGGTAGTTGCGTGGTGCGGGGCTGTGGGGCCGGGGGGGGGGGGACGCACTGCGCTCGCCGGTTCGCGCGGCGTAACCTACATACCGGTCAACACTCCGACTCAGTCAACACTCGCTACAGGGACATTTGGAGCGTTCGCCGTGCCAGTACACTTGCACAAGTTGTCTAGGATAGTTAAGTAGATAGAATGGTTACGTTAGGCAGCGCTTATACATACCAGTACCTCATATATATTTTATAAATATCTGATGTTTTATAGGTGTGTACCTATCTATAAACAGATTATAAATAGATATATGGTATTAAAACTACATCTACCAAGCACCATTATCATAATAAAATAAATAAATTACAAAAACAGTGTAATATAAGTTTATTTTATGTAAGCTAGAGGTTGCTACGCGCTACGAGATCAGTTGTAGACGTCTACGAAAATATCGTAGGTAGAATTCTGAAAGAATTAAGCATTCAAAATATGCGATTCAGATTACCTCGTTCTGTACTTATGCAGAAAATACTTCACATTGCTCTTTTAAATGCCTTCATTTTAAATAGTAAGCTTGTTTAAATATATTTCAAGAAGAGAATTTAATAGTTTTTTAAAACGATGCCTGGATTAGTGATGAGAATTGATTAATAATTTTAATCATCATACAAACCTTTGGGTCTCAAGACCGCACACAGGATATACTCGAATGTAGTACAACACTCACCTGTAACAAAAAAAATGCAAATTAATCAAAGCACGACAATGGGGCTCTAATTATTTCCGCGTGTACTTAATCCTCTTCACGGCCGGAACCACAAAATTCTTTACGAACATCTGTGTATACAACGCTAAAGTTTGTTCAACCGAATTACCAATAGTCGGTAAAAGCAGAACTAATTAAAGGAACCCAATTCACATTTCTTAATAACTATAATGATTAACATATCAGCTTCGGAAAGAGAAAACAATTTATTATTATTCGTGTATAATGTTAAGTTAAAGTGTTAAGAAATGTACAGAAATCTCAATTTGAAAGTACAATTTAAGTCCAATTATAGGAAATTTATCTAACGTTCAAGTAACTTGTCAAATGAATGCTGCAGTGTAAACAGACTAACGCCAGCTTTAGATGCGACTAGACAAGGCCATAGCTATCAGTGAAATGTCGAGAAGGAAAGAGAGGGATACACAAAGTATTTATTGCACACACAACAATACTACAAGTGCAATATACACACACATGGACACGTTTTCTATTTCTATTACGTAGTCTAGGGTTGTCTATTGGCGTTAATAAAAAGAGTTTGAGTGCGTGTGCGTATGATTGTAAATTAGATTATAAGTGTAAGGACAGTCATATCTATTAACTACAATGGTGGTTTAATATTAGTGAAATAATGTTTTCGTTTTAGTATGTGTTACTATTAAATTAATATTAAATTAAACAAGTAACGATGACAACCAAATATAAATACATGTTTCAACCTATTTTAATTAAATTTATTGTAGTCTATTTCTAACTCCTAGATTCACAGATTCAATAATAAATAGGACTATTTCAACCTGTTGTTTCATAGAATTAGTGTAATAAATTACCTTACAGGTGACAACGTTTCCCGATATAATTGATTATACGGGTATATAAATCTACTATATTGACGTGTCGTGTCGTGTTGTTTAATGGGACTAATACTGTTGGTTCACCGTCGAAGGTTTCTGGTTTGATTCTCGGCGGGTAAATATTTGCGTAATAGAACAATTGGATTTTAATGTATGTATAGTTTATTACCTCTGATTTTTAATCAACTAAGCCCTATATGATCTACCTATTAAATATTTCCATTCTCAAAACGCATGTTTTTGTTCTTGAACAAACTCATAACAACTGTGCCAAATTAAAAGTACAAAACATAGTATAGATCATAGACAAACTTTTCTTGTTCATGATTCATAGTACATCCCAAATAAAAATAAAAAAGATTAATTTTATAGTTGATACAAAATTTGTAGGTCTGAGTTTCCTGAATGTATTTCTGTCTAGTTTACGAGGTTATAAGGAAACTTTCACTGTTAATTAGAGTATTTTATACCCGTACGGGAGCGCTTTCATGTATGAATCATGCCCTAAACGCCGGTAGAGACGAATGTTAGAGCCAGTTAAAAATAAACTACTAATCGAATTATTGGCATAGTAAGATTGCTATGTGTTAATAAGAATTTGAACATAGGGTGTTATTTATGGACGATATGTTTGCCTTTATTTTGGAAAGTGTTATGGCAGATAGGTATACGTAATTGGGCATTCAAATTATTAAAAAAAAATAGTCAAGTTATTGCCGTTTATCAAAGTTTCAAGGTTTAATTTTTAACTTAAAAGTAAAACTTCTTATGTTTAAGTTGCCATTGTACAGATGGAATCTAAATACGTAATTTATACCTTTGATTTAATACTATTTTTTTAAATAGAAATAGATTTTATAGCACAGTGTGATCTAAGCCCGCACTTTACGCACGCCTCTCTGCGTGCGAGTGAACTTATGTCACGCGCACTATAAAATAAAATACGATACTAGTGATCTAAGTTGCCTATTATGCACGGCGTTTATCACCCTCGCTTAGCTCGGGGGCTAACTTCACGTCGTGCAGTAATAGGCAACTTAGATCACCCGTATCGTAATGTACTATTTAAATAATAATAGATTTTATATCATTAGATCATGTGTTTAATTGAGGAAAGACATTCAAATGTAAAGTAACAAATACAACCGTTAAAGAAGAATCTAAACCACCTCAAAACGCTTCAAAATCCTTCACCAGTTAGCTCAAACCGGAAGTATACCTTAGTAAGTGGAGCAAGATTATAAAAATTGGAAATATATCTTATCAACAATTGTGCCCAAAACTTGTCACAAACAAGCGGCAAACAGTGTTTGTTTTGTTGTCTAGACTCAAATAAGGAGGTTACTGACTATCGGCGAGAATTAGGTGAGTGAATGTATAAATATAGCTTTATCAGTAAAGGCTAAATGCGCGTAGCGATATATTTCTTAGTGAATTTATGTTATGCATAAAACAATCTTAATTATAAAATTGATTAATTTTGTACTTTTTTTAAATATTTACTGCTAAAAAGCCTTGAAATTCTAAAGTTACCCATGTTAATAAATAAATTAGTAAATCATATATCATTATGCAGAATATGTTATAAGAAATACACTATCTTAATCAAACTTTGATACCGAAAACCGTAAGTAGATTGAAGCAAGTATTATATTTCGTACTGCAAATATCATATTCCTTCTCAGACTCGTATATTGTGACTAATTAGTGTAATACACCACTTAACATATTACAAAACGTACGAAAGTATTTAAATAATAATTATAACAGAATGCACCAGAATTAAATAACTATAGAATTAAGAACCTTGCGTTGTTTAAAGGCTGGTATAATTTCAATTGATTTTTATATTCGTTCATCGTAATATTGTTTTGCGCGGAATTTTCCCCCAAAACAACCTGTACTGCGCACAGCCATTACGCTGTACACTTGATAAAGATAACAGCGGTCCGAACTTGCGATTGCGACACTTGTCCTAGAACCCAGGTTGAACCCGAGTACCCTCAATAGCTGGCCGAACCAAGCGCCAACGATTTGCGTGATAACCATCTCGGTTTTTATTTGCATTTCCATTTTACTGCTTGTAAAAGAAATATTACACTAGCGAGTGTTAGACTAACGAGGAACATTAGGATGTTGCGTGTATCACACGTAGAATATATTCGTTCTTGGTCTTGCTCGATACACACACTTAACCTAATTTACAGGAATGATGTTATGGAAGTACAATTATTTGAAGTATGATTCTGACATCCCATACCTATCTTGTTATTTGTATTTGAACTCAAAGAAAAAATACATAAACTTCCTTGAATTTACTTAGTCATATTGTTAATGTATTTGAGATTAGAAAATATTTTTTTTACAAATAGACAGTAATTTTATAATAGGTTGTCTATAGTCAGAAAATTTCATATATTTAAAAGCTCAAGATAAAATTAACTGTACATTTAAAAACGTTCACAATTTAACCCAAAAAAACGGTTTAGAACTTCAATGTAACATAATTGCGAGTACGTTGACTCTTACTCTAGAATCTCTAGATCATATTTCAGTGTTTGAGTAATATTTATTTTGTGAGTCGGTCACATTTTAGGTGTAGTTCCCATAGAAATTGGGTTATCTTGATAGATCGCTGGTTGCCACACGCCTCGCGATCCGGGAAGGCGATAACTTCTCTGTAAAAAATAAGCAAGATGCTGAAACTGGGCCCTCATTTCTTAACACTTCGGCACTCAAAATTGTTTGCTCTTGGTCTATATTTAAGTTTATAAACGCCTACGTTTTTTCTTCTGTGATCATGACGTGTTTTAGGAAATTATTGTTTAAATGAAAATTATATGAATTTAATAAAAATCAGAGTCAAGAATCACAGTTCCATAAGATTAGGTATATAATAATCATATTTCTAAGTATTTTGAAAATTTTAAAAATAAAGTTCAAATTCTAGAAATTAAGGACAGTAGTTACCGAAGAAGATAAAAGGAAATAAAAAATACATATATTATTTAAAATCGTCTAGTGAATGCCTGCCTAAGAAAAAGCAAACTATAAATTTCTTAAATATTTAGGTACATATTTATTACACGTATATACCTATATATATTATTATATTTCTAATGTTTTACAATAATTTTAGTGAATATTCATATTATACTTTAACATATTTCTCATCTCACAGTAATTGTAAATGATGTTGTGGGATATTTTTGTCTAAAGGTCATAATACCCAGCAAGGAAAATTTATAAATAACTGAAATATTCATACATGTTTAACTTTTCCTTAAAGATTCCTGTTGTAAGCAACGAAAATTACTTCCATTATATTGATTATTTATTTTTAACGTATTAGCGGAAATAAGGTATCACCTTCTTTCAATTTACTGTAAAGAATTCCAATGGCGTCTGCAGTCACGGTAAAAAGTAGCTCTGATCTATGAATGAAAGCGAAACGAAAAAGTTGATTGACGCGTATCGTATTCCTCTTTGAAATATATACTGTTCCAGTTTAGACAAATATACCTTTTAATTTTGTTTTGTCCGAAGGCCCCGCCGGTCGTCCTATATTCACATGTGACTGGCATACTGCCCAAAAATAATTAGTCATCTCGCGTCTTGCTTAGTCGTAATCCTAGTTCAGGTTGCTTCTCGGAACCTGTGGTAAATTCGACATAACACGTCAAAATAAACGAATGAGGCTGTGAAATTGGGATGCAATGCGTTTATGACTGTTCGTTAAAATTTAATTATAGAATAAACTGGGCTACGCGATAGACTTCTCGGTAGGTACTTCATGAAAAAATTATTTATTGCTGTTCAAAACTTTATTGAGTAAATTCATTTTTTATTATTAAATAATTAAATTATGAGTTATTTTAACAGAATATTCATAATTGTAATTTTATTGTTTCTTCCTAAAATACATATATATAATTAATACTTCTATTTGTTATCGAACTCCCGCCATCTGTTGTTCGATAGCCGAACTAAGCTTCCAGCCACTCGACGCTAGATGGCGAAGAATAAGTAGTGCTGTACAATCGCTTGGAACGTATTTTTGATTAATTTATGCTATTTCTAGGAAATAAAGTTAGCATCAAATTATATATTATAACTGTTAATAGAATATTAATATATGATAAAAATAGTATCGCACGGTTTTATTCCTATAACTTTTTAATTTTTATTTTTTTAAGTACAGTATAAATGAAGAACCTGAAGTATATTTTTAATGTTCCAATTAACTTAAAAGTACACGCACTATAAAAATATTTTAACTTAATAAAAATGCATGTTAAAATGTTTCACAAAATTTTAGTTTCAGTAAGTAGGTATTCAATAATTGTCAAAATCGTAATCGAAATGAACCGAAGATATACTTAATCAGGTACGTTTTTATTTCTAATATTGTTTAACGATATAACAATACTTCTTGTTTTAATTTAAATGTTAATAAACCAACCTGAATATTTTCAGTCAATGTCACGTATTTAGGAATGGCGTTCATTAATTAAAATTTATTAATGAAAATACTATCGTGTAAACCTACGATTTATGCAAATGAAATGAACTGATCAATGCAAATATTTAAGCTATGCATACAATTATTTAAACTACAGTTTTAGTCTTTGAAAACAATTGAAGCATAGTAAAAATTATCTACGAATTACGTACATTCACGAATCCCTTTTACTTGCGACATAATGTATAAGCACTATATTGAATATTTCAATAAATACCTACTAATTAGTTTTCGGTTTGGCCACGAGACTCTTAAACCAAAAAAATAACAATTCATATTAACACCATCTGTTACACTATCTGTCTGTCTGTCTTCTATGTTTAAGGTAGTAAATTAATATTTTAAACGAAATTTCTTAACGTTAACTAGAAATAGAAGATTAAGTAGCAACTACGCAAACGCACTAGCCAGTAACGTTAGCGAATTGAATATAATAAATTCATATAAATGATACTTGAGATGAGATTTACGAACAATACTCCAAAAAACCTGAAACATACATCATTACGTGCTGAATAATTAAAAGGATATTTTAATATGAACCAGACAATGAGCAAACAGTACCTGTAGCAGGCAATATAAACATGTGTGTAATTAAATGGCTGTCTGATTCATTTTCCGATCCAATCACGTACCAATACACAACATAAGAATCACCCTACCCACCCCATCGGTGAAGCATGCACTGCACAGCGCGACAGGTGCGCCTGTGTGCGTCTAGTGCTTACAGATGCGCTAGGCACTCACACAAGTCTAGCTCTGTGTGCACATTGGGGTAGGTCTCATCCGTTACGTAACAAGCACTAACGCATTCGTGTGGGAGGCAAATCAATTTGCTGGGTGCATTGTTTACGCTGAGCTGTTTGCAGTATTTCGTCAATTGAAAAGTCAATCTCGTTTTGTTTTCGATCGTTATTGGGATATGGTTTAACATCAAAGGATACATTATGTCATATTTTCCTACTTATATTTAGTTCAGATTTGTTATTTCTTTTAACATTAAACTAAACATAATCTAAAAATGCTATGTGATTGATTAATCTATTTTATAAGAAAAAATACGATTAACATTTATTTGAATCTCAATGCCTTAACATTTCCTTAATATAATGTATTAGGCAGTCTATCACTTTGTTTTTCTTAAAAGCATGTTGTGATTATTTAGCTAAACATCGTATTTCAGAGGTTTCAAATCCATCACTTTTACAGTAAAAATTTTTTTGAGAAACAAAAGAAAAAATATTCTTTATTATAGAAATATGAAAAACTTTATTCTTCGTTAAAATAAATACAACATTAAATAATCTTTAAATCTTGAATATCTCATTAGAATCTTGAATACATGATTTCAACGTGAAAGATACTCCTCTGTTAAATAACGCGATCGAAAATCTTTTATTTGAAGTCGATCCTTTACAAAATTTTGAGCGTCAAAAAGCTTCACAACGTGTTTAATTATGGAGAAAAAGCGTTGGAACAAACTCCACAACACATCTTTAAACATGGTATAAAATATTCTAAATCTGTAATATTTGATTAGATCTCGTCTCCGGCAAACTCAATAAGTGCAGATTAATTTCGCAAGCGACGCTCTGTCGATACGCGTGTGTGCGGTAGACGGCACCCAAACCTATACATTGTAAACTAGATCCGGCTAGCTCCGGCATATTGGTGAGTCTGGCCCGTGGACGGTAAATCATAGCACCCTAAATCGTCACTTCTGTATATTAAAATGTGTTGTCAAAGTACACTTACACTGACAGTGATCGGTTAAATCCTATGATTGTAGTACTATTGAAATCCTATGATTGTAGTACTATATGTAGTATATCAACTCAGGAGTCGAAATTTACATTTACAATAACTATTCATAGTTGTCTATGACAAAGATCTATACAACCTATGGTATGTATCTATGATCTTCAATCGGACCGTATTCATCTAAAATATTTTTGCAATAAGTTAACTGCCGATACAAAGTCTGTGACTCTACTATACCGCTAAATATTTGGTTGGTTAAGCTAAACCAAACACTAGTGGTACGTGGATGGGTAACCGCTATGCGTAGTGGTCTCTATTTTTATACGAAATTAAACAGTTTGTTTTGATGTGGCTTTTCTTTTATTTCTGTGGTAACCGAGTATACAGTCCACCTGCTTAATGGTAATTGCTATCCACGGACATCTTTTTAGATCGTCATCAGGTGTAACTCTTTTCAAAATAGAGTAAAATTTATTATAGTAGAGATTATGCACGGTGAAGTGTATCGCGGGTCTAGTCATTTTTAGGAGACAACTTGGTATTGTCGATCGAAGAGATTTTTTTTTATATAAGACGAAGTAGCAAACGAGCATGCAGTCCATCTGATGGTAAGTGGCAACTGCCGCCCATGGACATCTGTAATCAACCCTAT
>DWPV01002046.1:0-18333 GCA_018251915.1 Urbanus proteus proteus
CGTCTGCCTTTTTCGTTAGGTTAATAATATAAAAAAAAAGATGCGTTGATAGCCCTGATGACTGTGTTGAGACGCCTTGGCTAAGTCTATGTCTCCCTAGCTAAGGGGGCTTCCTTAATAGGTAATAGGTGTGACGGTGGTGCCTCCGGAGGCGAAGGGATTTTTCCACTGCTAATTCATATTAGATTTTTTACAGTTGTTATAAGTTATTTTAGGTTCTTTACATAACTCTTTTTATTATTTTTAATTGACAATCAATCATTCCTCCTTCCCAGAACGCTATGTTCATGAAGTAAAAGTTAAAAGAGATTCTTTGTAAAATATTTGTATAAAAACATCATTAACAAAATAATAACTCAAATTAATGAAGCAAGAGAAGCTTGAGCTATATCAGTCCATGCGTTTTTATCGTCTCTGTAATAATTTATTTTTAAATACTCTTTTTATACAGCGTCTCATAAATGACCTACTTAATTCTATTCTCGATTAAATTCGTAGCAGTAGGTGAATTTGTTTGCGGATGTAGATTTCGAAAAATCCGAAGTGCACGTGCGTGCCTAGAATTCAAATTCGGTCTGTCGGCGTGGGGGACCGCGGGGAGTTTATGCTACTGGGCTCTCACTCTCACCAAAAAGGCATTACTTAATTTTACAAGACTGCTCTCAAATGTAGAAACAGTTGTCGGTCATTTTAGTCTCAGGACTATTACCAAAGTCGTGCCTTTAAATTCTTCAAATAAACGACTCTGTCCCAGAATTAAAAGACTTCGATTTAGTTTTTAGTCTTATAATTCAAAACTTAAGTCGTCTTG
Source organism: Urbanus proteus proteus (assembly GCA_018251915.1). Classification (NCBI taxonomy): domain Eukaryota; kingdom Metazoa; phylum Arthropoda; class Insecta; order Lepidoptera; family Hesperiidae; genus Urbanus; species Urbanus proteus. The sequence continues at coordinate 812 of DWPV01002046.1, forward strand.
AGTGAGTAAAAAAAAATCAGGTCTTTTCAGAAACACTTCAAACTCACTAGCTATACCTATACGTACGTACCTAGTATTTATCGGGGGCTGTGGTACTCGTACGAATCAATATTACACTCTCACCGCACCGGGCGATATGTATCCGATCGATGAGATTACCAACTCGCTTCCGTATTCGATAAATGTGATAACCGCAACGTGTGCAGTGCAAACAGCATTATTAACAGTATCAGGCGACAAAGTACCTCCTACTACAAAATGATATCATGTTGCTGTGTCGAAATGGCAGCAATTCTAACATAAATAATATAAATAAGCCTTTATTACTATTACAATATTTAAGTATAATACTAACATACAAGCATGCAAATATAAAGCAAAAATATATGCCAATAAAAATTGACTGAATTTTCCCGTCAGTCTTAAACAAATCTTAGAATATGTTTTAAACAGTCAAAAATGTTTTCATATGAATGGTGATTATTTTATAATCACAGATAGCCACTTCAAATTCATTTATCTCTACCAAAGTTGATAGATTAATCTAAGATTAGAATAAATGGAATAATGATTTGATCTGTATTCGGTACAGTGGTTATATCTGTGATCGGCATTAGTCTGATAAGATAGGCATGCACAACCGATATGTGCAAAGAACAAGCTACAAAAACGTTATCTTGTATACTCGTATATTCATCTTTGAACAAACAAGTGTATTGTTACTTCAACTGCAGTACGTTTACAGGAAAATGTTGATTTTACGTCTGCATTAAGCACAGAACAATCGCGTGGCGTATTGATTCGTTAAGATAGAGTAGAGTGCGGCCATTTCACGATGTGTTCGCACTCATCTATATTTGAATAATGTTGCAAACCATATATGACTTACACAATACATATCGATATACTTACTAGAATAAAGTTATATTCCAGATTATGATAAGCCACATGCGGCCACTGTGAACATAATGGACTAAAGGCATTTTAATACGAGCAAATATTTGATTTAATAGCACAGTGTTTGGTCAATCGATAAGACGGGCCACGTGCGGCCACTGCGATGAACCGTAGACGGTCAAACAACGCGGATAACCTGGAGCTGGTTAGGCAAGTGTACTTAACTCGCTTTAAAGAAAATCATTTTGAGGAAGTCTCATCAGAAAATTCTTTTTAATTTTTCTCAAATTTCAGTAAAATCTATTGTTAGGAAAGCATATGCCTAGCAGAGGGACAGTAAAAGATTGACAATGAGGACGATTACGATTGGATAGTGTAAGTAAAGCAAGTCTTAAAGGATTTGATTCATGCTCAGTATGATAAATTATTATAAAGATTTTTATATTCTGAGTTTCACGCTATTAATTCCATGTGATCGTAGCATACACACAGGCTAAAAGGCTAGCATAAAGACACCCAGACCCGATAAGGCGATCATAACCCATCATTTAGATTTAAAAAATTGCCAGGAATCAGACTCAATTTCCACTTCATTATACGTCCATCGTATTCGTTTCGAACAATGCTACAGATGTTCATTGTCACTTGCGGCTACACATGCGAGGCAATATTGATTTTGTATCTGCAGGGAGCTCTGTTTGTACAATCAATAAGATTGCGTGCTGTGATGTGTACGGCGGAAACGACACGACGTATGCTCCTTCCGTTACACTCGTCATGTTCCCCGTCTTGATATTAACTTCCAGGTTTCCCTTATAAAGCTTTATTCAGCTTTGATTGCCTTTGATGTAAAGGTATGGTAAAGCAGGCCTGTGTACTAAGGATTCAAACTATTAAGAAAGCATCACCCAATCCACATTGGAGCAACGTTAGTAGATTACGCTCTTGTTCTGTCCTAGCGACACCCGTGCCAACAAAGCTGATTAAAGAGGCCCGCAATCACTCCTACTTAGTCTTCAAGTTCGAAACGCTATACCATTTCGGTTTTCATTACAGTCTCTGGGCGAAATTCGCCAAAAACATTAAGATAGAGTGCATGGCCGTGCAATGTTAATCGACGGTTAATGATTTTTTCAACAGAACGATCATACTTATGAAAACTTGAATGATGTCATGATGCTAGATCAGCTTTTAGACAAATATTGTGGTTAGTTTTGAATGCCAGGCAGTAAAGATAAACCCACTAGTAACTAAATATCGCACAATACATTCAAAACATGGATGTCATAAATAAAAAATCAGAATAACTCGCGTGTCGATATGCCATCGCATTACAGAGTCTTCCGAGAGAATATTTATTTTGTCTCATTCAAGAACGCGGATAAATATCAGGTCATGGTCAAGTCAAGCCATGTCTGAATGACTACGAAAATATTTGTGCACGTTTCTTTTTTGTGAATGTGAGTAAAAATCTAAACTCACCTGCTTATCTCTGTCTTGCGGCATCTTAGCGTCAACTCCCTCGGGGAACGGCTTCACCAACTCCGGTTTCTCCTTGATCTTCTCCATGATGAAGTCCAGCACCACCATGATGCCCTCCACCGAGCCCGTGATGAGACATGCGCGCTCCGTTGTGCCTGCGTAACAAAACGATTTTATTACTTTCAATTTAACGGTTTTTATGCAAAATTTGGGAATCCTTTGCCATAGGAAACAGGAAATACAAATATGTATTTTAGTATCTTATATTACTATATTAAGATATCGATAGTAGGTATATGCGTAAACAAAATGATTGTTCCTGTTTCTAATGTCGATACTGACCTATGAATAATTTGTAAACACGGCAAAATTGATTGGTTTTAGCGATTGATGACAGTACAAATAAATTTGTGTCAAACAGTGTACCCAATCAGTTAGGTAAGTAAATAGTATCTCATATCAGCAACGTTGCACATTGAAAACGAAGAGTTATAAATTGTTATACAATGCGCAATGCTGAGAAATCTCTCGAGCATCGTTCAGTTTATGATCAACTTTAGTTGGGACAAAGCTTCACGAAGGGTCAACTACAATTGATGCGCGGCCCTTTTGGGTATCGTAATACCTTTTTCATTCAATTACAATTCATGAAATATTCATAGAAAAAAAACTATCATTTCTTGTACAGTAAGGTAGGTATTACAATTCCAAGTGCTGCGTGTATAATGACACGAGGCAAAAATAATAACCCTTCTGGCAGGCCAGCACCATGTCAGCCATTGTGCCAAACGGGTTATCGATTAACGTTAAGCCGTCGGCGCGAGTTGCTATCATTGTATAGCAGTCGTTAATCTTTGTCGGAGGGCTTTTATGTTTCAAAATATCCCACATTGCTCCTACTTGTTATACCTTCCACCACCAATCCACAATAGAACAGCGTGATGTAGTATGGCCTAGTTTCCCCGGTTTTCCAGTTGCGGGGAGAAACTCATGCCCAGAATATAAAAATGTCTATACAAGCCACAGAAACACAGAATCAGCTGTCGTTGAATACACGATACGGCCTTTAGAAACAATATTATTCCAACTGTGACATAGAATGTGAACTGGCCGAATCAACATATTCAATAGTGCATACATGTTTTATATTATTCCGATTTAGACCCGAGGTTTGAAATATTGCTTCATTTTATCGTTCGCTTTGTTCCAACTGGTGTTTGTATAACTCGTACAATGGTAGTGTTTCATTTGGAACGTATTTACTTCTTTGGAAAGTAATGCTTCGTTTTCTTTTTGCTATGGCTCTGCAATAAGATGCGCCTTTTATTCTTTTGTGACGACCTTAAAATGTTTCTACTGTAAGACTCCTCAATAATGAGAATTTTTCTTTCTTAACTTCTACTACTAAGACTGAACCTAATACTCATTGGTAAGCTAGTTTTTCATATCAAGCTTCGAATGGCTTTATATAAAGTTATATACAATCTGTTCAACAAATCGTCAAATATATTTCTAAATAAAAGTCTGTGTGGCAAACACACCACCACCACTTTGCCAAAATAAAACTAGTCTGCATATATCATAAGCGATTATTCTCTTATCTTCTCAATGCATTTACGGCGAGTGTTGCAAGACTCTTTCTACCGTTCTTCATAAACACCATTTAAAAACAACTTCGAGCTGATTACAGATTCAAAATTATCGCATCAACATGCAATAGCGCATAAATGTTTAACAATGCACGAATATGAGGCGCCGGGCATTTTGAAATATCAGATCATTCTCCATTCGCTTTGTTGCAAATGAATGGCAGCGAATAATGGCCAATAGTCATTAGAAGGCACAAAAGCTTTTGCTCTTTTTACATTTTTCGAAAATTAATATGAGCTTTGTAGTTCCCTAAAAATGGGTATGTACGAGTAGATCTTCGCTTTCCGCGATTTTACATTGTCTAGAAAAATCTTTACAATTCATCATATTTTTTTATTCTGTTCATACTAACGTTCTATCCAACGTGAACTACAAATTTCAATTTTAAAATTGATCTCATGTAGACATTATTTCATACCGGCTTAAAACTACTACACCTTTTGCTTGGATATCTCTGTCTTTATATTCCTATAATTCTCTTATTAATTATACATGTATTCAATTTATTGCTATTCTTAGGCCTCGTTGACTGCGTCCTGTGCTCGACTGAGATTTTGTTCCAAGATAAAGATTGCAAAAATATTATATGAACTGATTTGCATGATATCAAATCGCATACTAAGAATAGCCACGTTTTATAATACTCAATCGAATAGACTATAACAGAAGAACACTTTAAAATAACAGACCGTCTCCACTCGCTTTATCCCGTCCGGAGAACTGGATATTATAGCCTTTTGTTACTTCAGCTGCAGAATCCTTGCTACGAGCACTTTGTTATCATTCAGCTACTTATTTGCTCAATTTGACATATTAAAAGATAATATTGCAGTAATAGTTTTCCACACGCTCTTGAAGTATCACGTCATTCAAAGTGCACATAAAATCAATCATAGGATAGCAGTAATTGAACATTTTTGGAAACCCATGGGCAGTTTGAAAATATCATGGCATTGAAGGATCATGATAGAAGTAGTGGTAGATATGATGGAGTACACTTTAAAATAACCTCTTTCGTTACACATAAATAAGAGTTCCCTGCAGTAACACAACAAGATCGCAGTTTTTATTGCTGAACTTATGATGCCTACGAACTACGGAGAATTACCTTCTTCACACACATGTACATCCATCATAAACCCATTATTGTCCTACTGCTGGGCGCGGGTCTCCTCTCACTGAAAGGGATTTTAGGCCTTAGTCCACCGCGCTGGCCAAGTGCGAATAGGTAGACACCTTTGAGAACTTTTTTTTAAGAACTCTCAGATGTGCAGGTTTCCTCACGATGTTTTCCTTCACAGTAATGCACATGTACATAAAGCACGCAAAACGTTTAGCGAAGTCATATGCATTGTATGAGTACGTTATCGGCATCATTATGCAATCGAGACGCGGAACAAGGTGAAGCTAATGTCAACGAGATGATGCAGCGAAGACTCTCCTTGCACAAATTATCATACGCCATCTTAACAACTTATTTACATGGCGATTATAGTAGACTCTTTAGTTATTGTGTGTATATGTTGTATGACAATGGCGTCAGACAATATTTAACTTGGTGTTTCCTTATGAAGAATCCGGATTTTAATTTATTTTTATTTTCTTGATTCAAGGTCTAACTAAAATTTCTAAGTTACAATAAATGCCACTAAATCCAAATAATAATAAAGGATTACTTTACGTTGGTGAATAGACTTGTATTAGAATTTGTATTGGACATTTTAATTTTTAATTTTATTAAAAAAAAACCCTGCTACACTCATAGCCCCACAGTAGGATTTTCTCCTGTGTCGTACCATGGACAAACAAAGACGAATTCACAAACACCCACACTCAGAACAGAAATCTAAATTCATCATTCAGATATCTGTCTGGCCGGGAATCGAACCCGGAACCCACTGCGCGTGAGACCGGTAACCACTCCGCCACGCGGGTCGTCAAATTGTTATAGTATTATTCTGAAAAATCGGTCTTTGTAGTTCACATAACGAACCCCAATGTTCATTACGCGAAGTGGGGTTCAAGGTTTTTCAAAATAACTATATCAAATGGAACTTATCTTAAAATCATCGTAGAATTTTATTTTAGTAGCACATAGACCGGAGAGCACAGCTGCTATTCCATACATCAATTCCAGGACATAGTTAATTACGCAATATTAAATAATTATATCACATATCTGAAATTAGTCTGATAGTACACTAATTAGAATATCTATAATTATAATTTGCATCGAATGATTAATGTTTTCCATTTAATTGATAAATTTAAGTTAGGTAATGACATTGTTAATTAAAAATCCATTAGTATAAATGGTTAATTGTCTGGTAATGATCCCCAGTTAATTATCAGCGGAAAAATTTGATTCAATATTTTGTACGCTAAAATACAGGAATTTTGTCGAAACATTCAAAATACATACATGCCTGACAGGTCTTCATAGTTCATGGGTGTATGGAGTCTATCAATAAGCATTTGACTGACGTTCGCTCATCTCATTCTGAAAGGAGATTCGGGCCCACCCATAGGATGATAGCAAGGGACAAATAAACATTATAACACTATCGAAGTTATGTTACTTGAAACTCCATGTAACAGCCATGTACAGAAATCTGGGCCAAGAGATTAATGAAAGAAGTTCATATACGTGTCAAGTGTATTTTAGAAGAGGGGAATAGACGTAAGTAGCTTATAATGTTCAGCAGTGATAGGATAATAGTTGAAACTTGGCTTCTCAATCGAGAGGTCCGAGGTTCAAATCCCGGGCACGCACCTTTGATTTATGTGCGTATTAGAAATTAATTATCGCTTGCTTTACGGTGAAGGAAAAACATCGTGAGAAAACCTGCACATCTGAGAGGTCTTAAAAAAAAAGTTCTCCAAGGTGTGAGAAGTTTACCAATTCGCACTTGGCCCGCGCGGTGGACTTAGACCCCTCTCACTGAAATTAGACTCGTGCCCAGCAATGGGACAATAATGGGTTGATGATGAATCTATAATGTTCACCGGCCAAAATCGGTATTCCAATATTTTCACGCACAACATACCGCTAAGCCAAAAGGGTTTATTTTAAACCGTAAGAATTCGTATAAATTTAAATATGCGATAACCCATTTAAATAAAACACAACTGGTTACACGAATGGAAACGAGAAAAACCAGAATTAGTCGAGATAACATGAACAGAACCGGGAGAAATTATGCAATGTTGTGGTGGCTTCACACCGATGCGGTTCTAGAGAATGCTATGAGCAAAGGGGATTCTGTAACGAACATTTTTAAATGTAGGTCACAACCGCATTCCACATGCATACTTAAGTCAAAGAGTACAGCCGATCACTGATTTGTATTCTGGAAGAGTAGCTAGTTCTTAGCTCACGTCGTTTAGTAAGGGTATGTTTTCCACACAAATAATAGCACGAAAAATTCTGCTTTAAATTAAAAATATTATGGCTAGCGATTACGCTTAATAATCTGTTCAATAATATTCTCTGTTCTTTTTGGTATTATCTATTCATTTAGGAGTCTGTTTAATTACTTGGTCTATGGTAAGCTAGTAAAGTAGCGACACTCGACTAGCATCTTTGATCACGTTCACATCGTATAGAACTAGTCTTTGACGTTGTTTACGGCTTTTCTAATTAAGCTCTCTAGTCTCTGTTGTCTCTCTGCGTTCTGCGGTTGCTCAAAGTAGCTTGTTTCAATACTGACAAAGAAACGCCGCATGCGGCATAATGGACTGTGTTATAACTTTTATAAAACTTATCACGGAATAACTGTAAAGTACCTAATATCTAATATGGAGGTATGGTTGTATCGGATGTGAGGCAATCCCCATGCATTCTGCGAAGTTCGCTTATCTATGACAAATAATCACCCTTTAGTTATATTTAGTTACTCCGTTTGTATAGCTGAGACTTTGAATGGACAAGGAAAAACATTTTATGTTAATGAAGCAATAGTCGACGGTAATGGTTATTGCAACCAATAACATCAGTAATAGGCGTTCAAAGTGGATTGCATTTAATGATAAAGTTAAATCGGTCCATGTTTTAGTACATAGCATACTTTTTATACTGAATTACGAGTGCCGATGTACTGGAAGTTTGCTAAATCTTTTTTGAAATCGGTTAAATAATAATAATCAGACAAACATATCGAGAAAAGAAAAAATAAACCACTAACATGCAAACACTGTGCTGTGAACGCTAAATAGATATAAATGAGACATTTACGAGTGAGTCAACAAGCATTTAGCGTAGATTGTTAGCTACCCGTGGACATATAACCGATCGATATCATTAGCGCAGCGAACATCAAACAGTGGTAACGATCGATCAAGTGTGTCGCCACCACTAGCTCTAGCACGCTCCACACAACCGGTCCTACCTCCCTTGACCTTGGGCGGCGACTGGCAACTTTAATATTTATACGCGATAATTATAGCGCTCATTTTTGCCTGCAACCGGGTCATTAACAATTGGTACACGTCCAATGAGTTGGTAATTAGGAGCAGTGGGCCAAAAAACTAGAGTCAAACCGCGAGACAAGGATCAGGTGTTTGTTGGATCGTGTGACAAACGTTTGATCAAGCGTGACGTGACCAATGTGCAAATGTTCGGTCCAACGCTGGCGGAAATGTTGCAATGTATTACGGAGCAAAAATAAACTTGCATATTGAGTTGCACTCAGGGTTCCCACATAGTCTGAATTGTAGGTTGCTTGACTTTACATACCTTCGGGAACATTTTAAAGAAGTGACAAGAATTTAAGTTACCTCTTTTTAAAGAAGTGACAAGAATTTAAGAATTTAAGTTACCACTGTTATCATACAGCAAGTGATGTATAGTTTCTAATAACAGACTTCAATATGAGCATATGAGCGGATATACGCTCTACGTGGTAGATTACGTGTCAGATTGAAATTCATACCGAAGGATTATCACAGCCACTGCTCGTGAATTATTATGTGTAAATAAATGAAACTGATGTGATTTAATTTCAATAATTTGATAATAACTGTTAGAATACGAAGGTGAATACCTATTAGCTGTTAGGGATAGCAATGCACGTGTGTTTAACATATACATAGTAAGACAAGACAGTAATCCAATTTTGGGCTAGTTACAGATGGGCAGACAGTAGTTACCATAACTTGTACATCTTACTGGTTTCAGTAGGCAGCCCTGGCGCACGCGGGCACTGCAGCGGCCGTACCCGCGTGCTGGCAGCAAGGTCGCGATGACGAGCCGAGATTATGTGCATTATCCAATTATACACGCCCGCTGACCAGTTGTTGTACTACTTCGAGCCGTTCCATTGTATTACTGATACACTATTCATACATCGTAATTGTCTTCGTTTGTGATGCACGTAAGAGCTAAAATTACTGGAGCGTTTTCATGACAATTAAAAGTTAAATTAAAACTCTATTAAAAAGATGCGCGTTGCGTACGATAGCGTGGTACAGCTAAACCTGTTGTAGCTTTAGATATAGAGGTCCACTGTGATAAAGTCTTTACTTGCATAGCGTGACAGAAGTGAGTCCAGAGCACCCCGGACAGCAATTATTCATGTTTGCAACATGCATGCCAGCATGCAACTAGCGCTGACACTACATCATAATACAAGAAGAACAAAGGCATAAATAACGTTTTCTACACTCATAGATCTCTATGAGTGTAGAAAACTTGACTTATTTTTCGTAGAATTTCTTGTGTCATGGGCGCGACACTAGCACAAACAGACTCATATACACACAATAAGAGTATTTTTGTATCAATAAAAATGAATCTTCTACGATTTTTCAGCCAGACTCAATAAAATAGATAAAAGTGATATAAAAATAATAGCCGCGCCGTACGACCCGGCTAGATAGCAACAGCACATTATGTCAATCACTGAGAAGAGAACAGTTTTAACTTTCCATTTCTGTAACCCAAAAACATCTTTACAGCTTACACAATAAGCGTCATCGAGGGGAAGTACATAGACATAGTTATATTTATAGAAGAAGAAGAAGAAAAAAATGTTTTAGGTGTCACGGTGTCAAGACGAATGCGCTCTATTTTGGGTCAAGGCCGCTAGAAGCACGCCAACTTTGGCCGAGAGATATTTTAAAAACTTCAACGATCTATCTATATTATTATGAAGCTGTGACAGAAATGTGTCCGTACATTATGGTGGCTTTCTCGAAGTATTTACAGGTTCGAAAGGTGCCAGAAGTCGCCACACCTATTTCTATTTTCTAGAAGCAATGTCGCCGTGACTGATGCTATTTTCGCGTCAAGGGTGTGATAAGTCCTACTTTTATCAGTCCTCAAAGTCGCTAACGTAATTGTGACGGTCTTCTGACGTCTGTCCTGATCAATCAATTGAAGTTGGTTACAGATATTGAAGATTATTTAATATTTTTAAACATTTCAATCTTTAAAATCATGATAATTTAAAAAGTAGCTGTTGCTGTACCGACCGAAAATTCTTAGGTAGAAAGTATAATAAGTATAGGTCGGTCTTCCAGCCTTTTCTATTCCAAATGGACCAGAGATTGATAACGACAGTTAATTAATAAACCAAACTTTTTCTGAACTCTTTAAAAAAAGTGATTTAGCGAATAATTCGTAGAAAAATATGCAGGCATCAACCAGTATCGCTATAAGTACATGCACTATGCACTAGATGTTTGTCAAGTGGCAAGCGAACGCGGAGGCGAGGCTTGAGGCGGTGAGTGCCTCGTGCCGCTAATGGACAACGGCAACTGATTTTTCCTCAAAGATTTTTTCTTCTTTGTAGATCATCGAAAATGCGTCATAATCTAAAGGCTAAGCTTCTTTACGATGAAGCCTTTTACACTCATGTAGCACGTAGGTATACGATACTAATAGCACAAAACCAAACAATCTTTGTATCTTTAGAAATCCAAGAAAAGATATCCCACGAATAGAATGTTAAAAATACCGTAGATACTACAATAAAATATACAACAACTCCAAATTAAGACCCTTCGGCGACACAAGATATAATATCCAACTACTCTTATTGTGGAGCATTCACTGCAAAAATATTCTATTGTGCTTTATTTAAACCTGTTTTCATTCTTCCACATACAATGAAACTCATCTGTATGAAAACTTACATAATAACTCAATTTTTATAACCGTATTACTGTGTTATGCCATTACATTTACATTATAGCGATATAATTCGCACACAGCTACACGAATCTCACAATCAAACATCTTAGCGAAGTGCAATCGATACTAACGAGCTTGCCGAACAAATTAGCTACAACTCACTAATTCGGCCAGCGCAATAGCAAATAGTTTGAATACGCAATATTAACCAAAATCATGCCACTGGGCCGTAAAGCGAATACACGGTTACACCGTTTGATAGCGACGTGAACGCCGAAATAGCCCCTAAATAGATAGTACTAACACCAATAATTGCGTGCGAGGTCCTGACAGATGGCGCTGACGTGACTCATAATTACAGAGGGGCGGATCCGTTGGCATAGTTGTGTTTATTTGAAACTATTACACGGCATAACTTTATGTAACAAACATACGAAAACCCTGAAACAAACAGGGCCCTAAAACGTTTGGGCGAAAAATCTAAAGCTTGGCTTCAGTTCTACAATAATAATATTTTAAAATGCTCAAAAATAATACCAAACACTTCCTTTACATTACTTATGTACACAGAATCAACTCAAACTATTTACATAAATAATAAAGTGTAGTAAAATAATTTGACGTGTGAACATAATTTAATATGTAATGGTATGAACTAATTATAATTATCAGTATTAAGCGCATGGAACCGGCTCCGACAGTATTATTACAATTGTAAAGATAAGAAACGCTTCTAAATGGGTTAAAGTATTACAGTTTATCAGAGAATTTTTATCAAACGAAATGTGGTAAGTGGCAGCTCAATTAAATAGTCGTTTAAAACGAATCTTTAATTCAATTTAAAAGATAAAATGTAACAAGGAATTGAAGGATCCATTGACATGGAAACACAAAAGGCGAATGAGGAATGAAGGTATTAAGTGCACGCTGCATTACGTTGAGAGTACTGGCGGTAATGATTTGTCTCAGTAGCGAAAACTCGCATTGAGTGGAAATGAAGGCACATTTGTGCCAAATACAGAATTCGAACGTCGACGCAATGCAACAATTTCAAACCGAACCACAGAATAAAATTTCGCGAGTAATGCGAAGGCTTAAGTTATGTTATATTTATAGTACGCATAATTAGCGGTGTGGTTTTATATTTATACGAATTTCTAACGCAACGCGCGTTAGTAGATCAAGTACAAATCTTCAACGTTGACGTGACTCGTGCGCTGGAGAAGCCTTTAAACTGAGCCGACTTCCCACGTGCTGGCTGCGAAGGTTTTAAATAATCAATGTCAAGCAAGAGTGTAGTTGGATTTAAAACATAGATATTATGAATGCCTTAGTGTCTGATTATATGTACTCTTTCCAAAATGAAATAATATAAGAAGTAAATTCTGCATACCGAAAGGATAATTCAATAGGTACCAAACCACGTGATTTTTATATGCGAGGGAATGCTCTTAACAGATTGCTGTAGTGATTCTCGTATTGCAACATACTGATTATTTATATATAATTTCAATTTTATATCTGGAAGTAGCTATACTCTATCTGTTACACATATTATTTATGTAATTCCATTTATCCATCCGCAAGCATCATAACTTCATAACAAATATTTCTCAGCGAAACAACTCACGCCCTAGTTAATTTGCATTCAATTCAAATATTCGTAATACGCAAAGAAATATCTACATAATTTTAGTGTTTGCTTAACTGGCACTCCCATTTGCTTGTAATCCAAAACCATGGCATTTTCGAGACATTTTGAATTTAAGATAAGGTATTTTATTTGATAAATAGCAGCTACACAATTAAAATAATCACTCTTATTTTCGTTGAAGCGCGTCATCTCGGCAATTCACAAACTTGTGATGGATGATTCGTGGAGGCTCCGTCAGATTGAAAGATTGCCTCCGTCTAACTTGCCTTCTTTCTCTCTTAATCTGGCTCTATCCCGTTTATCTATTAATCCAGTTATAACATTTTTTGTTTTATTTATTTCAATATTCAGAAATTTAAATATAAAATTGCCACAGGAAATATCCTTTGGTTCTGAATTATTCATTCAAGTACCTAGTAATGGTTTCATTACCAAGAAAATAGCGACTAATAAGCTTAGAATGAAGCCTTGAAACGCCTTCGAGTATTAAATAAATAAGACAGCGATCGATTTCTTATATTGAACTGTAGAGGCTTCGCATCGGAGAGAACGAAAATAGTGACAAAATCACTGTCACAGTCGTTCAAGGACCACCGGTCATCGGGCCCGAGTTGGCCAGTGACGCAACCGCATTAACGCCGGAATGTATATCGTTTGTACATATAATCCGAGTGGCATACACTGCAAACCGGATTTAGTCGTCACAAGGCAGGTTATTAAGACCGCAGTTAGAAATTAATTACTGCAGCCACCAAGGACGCCGGCGGTCTTTGAAACTATTAAATTGAGGTTCATGCAAATATAGATATACATAAACATTTCATGCTTTAGCACGTATTAGTACTCATTGCATCAAGCCGCTATAAATTTTGATATTTAAAATCTTGGAATTCAGACGTGCTCGTGATTTTATGTTGCATATACGGTAGCTATGTTGGTGACACAATTTTGAAACGTAGTTTTTGTAGCGGCCTACTAACATTGAAACTTCCCCATGTAGAATTCACTTTGCGGAGCATCAAAGTCAGAGGCTCTATTATGCGCTCGGATGTCGCCCGCGCTCCATTGTATCCCTCGCCCACCGCCCCAGATGTAAATATAACTAGCCCCCTTCCATTTTATCGTTACGTTCACATTTTTAATGAAACACGTTTTTTTTTGGTTGGCACATTGCATACGCATAGCTGCTGTTTCATATGATAAATGATAACCTAAATTTTAATAGCGACATCCTCATTTCAGATCAGGAAACGGTCTCGTTGGGAAATAGCAATTACTAAATTAAAGCAATTCGCGATTATATTTAATGTTTATAGCATTACAAATTTAGTCCATATTTTTGTAAGTATTAGCTAATCTACGTACTAAATAAATATATAGAAGATGTACACGAAAAATGTTACTACTGCAAACTCTACGCAATACCAAATGCGGCGTTTGCAGATGATATCATTCCATTAGAGCATCCTTTATCAAATGTACGAAATATGTCAGAATAATACAAAACATTTTTGAGCGGCCGGTATGATCTAACTGCCGAAAAAGTGTGTGAATCAAAGGTCGCACCTTTTGAGACCTTGACACACCTTGTCAGTCAGGTTAGAACAAAAAGTTACATGATGTAAGAACACATTAACAGTAAAGACTATTGATGTTCATTTTTGTCATGTGTTAAGGTTTGGTTCACAATAATTTTACCGTTTATTACGTTACGGACGTTAAAAAATAAATGTCACTGTTACTCTATATTCCAAAGGTATACACGGCGTAGTTCTTTTGCGTCAGCATCAGAATCAAACACCTGGCCCGTCATGGGACAGTAATGGCATCGGTTAGTGATGTTGACAACATACAATTGCAACTCTTCTTGATTTATTAAAAATTTCGCAACTATCAACACCTATTTTGCCTAAGGTTATCATGTGTATTTATGTTTTAGATAGGCATGCCGTCAACATACATCTTTTTCTCGTTCAGTGGCCATTACCGCGACATAACCGGTCGGGACAGCTGATATATTAGCAACCTTCAAATCGGAAGCTTCGTTACGCATCGTCGCGTCGAAAAGGATACGAGACAACATTCCATACAGCACTCGACACCTTATGATCTTAAATATCAAGATTAGAATAGTCAATGTTTTCTGTTTCCTCGGGTGATATCGTTTTATCATTGTTAAGCTCACGATTATCTTTTTAACTGAACAAATCGCATTATTCGATGGAAGCATACAATTTCACACTACATTCTCTGGAGCATTAAACATTTAAACGTTGAATCTTTCAAGTCTCAACATTTCACGTACCATTTAATTACAATAGACTCGCGAATCTTTTCAAATTCAGAACTGGATTTGTTTGTAATGAAACTCATTTTCTATAATATGCTTTCATAAAGCCCGTATACAATACACCAACAAGCTAGTTCCCCGTCGCCTTGGCGAGGCTAAGTCCGCTAAGTAGGCCTTTTATGACGCGAACAAAGCGCGTCTTGGGCGTCTACTGTGTTTCAATCCTGACACAACTGGGTCAATGCATGCTTTTTGAATATTGCAGTGGTTGCGTAGTAATTTCCTAAGAGCCAAATTAAAAAAAGCGTTTTGCTTTCGCTTATTAATTCCTCTTTCTTTGCCAACCGTTCGTATTTTTTCAGATCAACTTCCAGTCGCGTTATTTTAACAAAGGGAGAGGAGGATATTAAAAAGTTCCATTATTACTCGAGATCCAATATCGATGTGTTTGTCTATGATAAATTTTACGACGATTACAATTCCACTAAAGTTACGTCCACTAACCTGGATAGAAGTCATGTGACTTGGACATCTTCACTCTGGCCCCCGTGTCCTTCTGCAACTGGGCGATGGTCTCGCCGCCCTTGCCGATGATGGCGCCCGCCACCATTGACGGGACCAGAACCTTGAAGTGGTACGTGGGCTCCACGGCTGCGGATTGAAAACGATTCTTAATGATAGCCGAATGACTAAAGGCATATTGCGTTTCGAAACATATATGTAAAATTTTAATGTAAGAATAAATTTAAACTGAAAAGTGTAAATCTCAACAGATTCGAATTTCCTTAAATTTCGAAACACAATATTCCCAAATGTATGTTTGAAAGAGAGTTATGCTTGAAGATAGAAAAATGTATTTTGATTAAACATGTACACCCGACAAATGCGTAAGTTTATCGATGAAGAATAGAGAGCAGAAGCTAATATATTACAAGACGCGTAGTCTGTAGTGACTAGAACAGAAATAACCTTAACTGCATGAGTCAGTGTGAAGTGCATGTTCCGTTTGCGTATGTACAAGTAAGTTTGTAAACCACACCTTTGAGAAACTGTGCTGATGTCATTCGCATTGGTGATGGTGCTTATGGCGAACGCTCAATAGCCAACATTGTGGTCCGAATGGTTAGTGTCGAAGTTGGCCAATAGCTATTGAAAGAAACAACCGATGCGCTTGCGTCGGTTTAATGAGGCACATAGCGGTACAGAATTATAAAAACGAATGTCAGATCGATTGTGTTTAAGGATCCAAATATAATAATTGCGCATAAGAACTTATCTTATTGTAAGTTATTTCTTTTTATGAGGAAAATGTATTTTCCTCCTTTTTATTATTGCAAGGTACTACCTTGTACCCTACCGCTGTACTGAAGAAACTTGTGTATAAATAGGGAAATATGATGTAAGCCGACATTTACCTACGTGTCTAGATATCCAATAAAATAAGACCTCTGCGTGGAATATTGTGCCAATTTTACATGTAATTGAGAAGTCTAAATGGAATATTAGTTACATCTGTGACATTGATGACGTTTAAGCCAATTAGGAGCACTAAGCTGATCGAGTTTCTGGTGTTAAGAATATTGAATACGTGACCTTAAATTTAGATTAACATATTGTCTATCATGCACACTTTGATAAGAAACAGAAGTAGCTAATATTCTACAGACAGATGCAGAAGAAGTCGATCAGTGTAAACAGAGTGATGATTGATGCGTTTTGATTTCCTAAACGTGCAAACGGCCTTGGAGCTCGGACCCACTTGATGATATAAAAATAAAGCGCACTAGAATAAAAGACGACTTGTTACGCTTACATACATAGATGATGTTAACGAAGCTTTATTAGACCCACTCGCAAACAACATTGTTTTCAATCAAATCTAAATCAAACAAACACAATACTGAATGTCTGTATTGATCATACGAGATTCAATCAGCTGTAATAAAAATGGAAAATACCCAGCACTTCGAAGTATATAGGTTTCATAAAAGGAAAGTGTTTTTTGAATGAGACATTTCGATACACAACTAACAATCTACAACATAGAAACGAAGACGAAGACGACATAGAGTCGAAGAAAATTGGAGTAAGAGTATCAAGTAAAAACTTAAAAGGAAAAGAGTTCTCGGGATATTCAACCAATAGTTGCACATATTCGTAACAAGAATTTTTCACACAATTGTATCACAATACAAACTTTAAAAAGTACACAAGATGTAATTATTTTTAGAATTGTTACGTGCAAATAAAGATAAAGCAACCAAATTGTTTAAATAAACTTATCAGCTGTAAGATGTGTGTAATTGTGGATGTAATTGTGGATGTAATGTAATTGTGGATCTAAACACCTTCCGAAGTGGTGGTAGAGAAAAAAACAGTGACGTTCAAAAAGAATTCTTGTAAAGAATCTACTTTGA
>DWPV01002047.1:0-18332 GCA_018251915.1 Urbanus proteus proteus
ATGCTGTGTTTGCCTTAAAAATTATACTAATATTGTAAAAAAATATCTTTTGCCTGTAGATTTTAGTAAACTTAGGAGCACTCATAAGTTAACATTATTGCAAGAATATAACTATATCGGCACCGTATAGCCTGAACTTTGTTTTCTATGGGTCTTACAAAAAAAGAAAAATCTAAAGTACATACATTGAGCCATTGACGACATTTGATAAGTAGGTGTTACGTCTGTCACTCAGCGGCTTCCCAAAGTACGCGTCGTAGAGCTGCATCTCCTGCGCACACACACACGCGAACACCGCCGCACACACAAACACACCGCCCAGACCCATGGCGGCAGACTAACAAGAATGCCCACTTAGGTAGAGTAATTGTTAAAGTATCGATCATACATATTTATACGTAAATATTACCCGAATGTTCGGATAATTTGATTTTAGCGTGTAGCGTAATCGTAATAACAATGTCAGGCTGAGCAATTTGTTTTAATGTGTTAATTTATTTGCGAATGAATATTCGGATAATCATTCTAACGGATGTTTGAAATCTAAATACACTTGGCTTAAATTATGATAATAGAAAATGCCAATATTATAATTTAACACGAATAATTAATAGTGAAATCAGAATATTTTAAAAGTACAACTCATTTTTTATGTGTTAATTTCCGGTGAATTTTCGCGTAACTTCCGCAACGCCTAGCGAGTTGTACCGAGGCAGGAATCGAATCTGATCGTTTAGTATATGAACACAACGCAGGTAAAGAACCCATTTATGAAATAAAGTTGGCAAAACTGTATTTGCAATAATATTAGAACGGTAAGTAGTAGTTATAGTAGAGTAGGAAAGTAGTAGTAATAGTAGTGGTAATAGTAGAGTAAATTCAGTTATTAGGTGTTTATATTTATTTATTGTAAAACATCGAGTACCTATTTATAATTTAAAATATCTTGCAATAAATGTACAAGGCTAGCAATCAACGCGTGTTGTAAATTGACTACGAATTAAATTCGACGGGTTCGTTAAACTTCTACATTTACATGTCTAGCTTTTTTGTAGATACAAGACAATTAAAATATTTTGAAGAAGAAGACATACTCGTATTTTAACTTCTTATATTAGTAATTAGATGAGCCGACAGTATTTTTTAGAATAGTTTATAATTATAATAGCTACAAACAGTAAATATTAATTAGGAAAATTTAATAACATGAAGGTTTATAGACCATTACGGGCTTTGAGATATGCAGGGTGATTTCAAAATATGAAAATTGCAACGTTTTGTAGTTTTATTTTTAATATTATGTATTGAAGTGTTGGCAAGATCACGTTAATAAATTAATATAAATTTTCTTATTAGTTTTCAAAGCTGCATACTGAAGATATTTAAAAAAATTATACCTACATAAAATATGATATTACTCAAAAATGCTTGGGATATGCATACCTAGCGATCATAAGGGTAATTTGGTTGCAAACGACCTCCCCTACATGTACCTTAGAGATTGCCAACGTTTTACCAATCACCCCGTACATATTATATCTGGCTAAACTAAGAATTCTTAACGCTTGTGTATAATTACAAGTAGGTATCTCTTAAAATGAAACGCTTATATTTCTTGCAAAATTTTATTTAAAATGTTTACAATATAGGTAAGTATATACAAAGTTTTATAAAAACATAATTATATTAAATAGGCATATCAAAAATAAGAAACATGGTTTATACGTAATTATTATAGAACATTGAATTAAAATGCCTTTTAATGTTATGAAGATCATTTAAAATCAAGTCAAGTTTGATTTAATTGAAAAAAAAAAATTGCAATTTTTCCTCTCTTAAACTTTCTGATTTTCTTTCCTTTTATTGGATCCGCTAATTTACTTCTTTTTGTATTCATCAATACAAACATGATCTTTCCATGCGTGTAGATCTATACCGGGAATTTTGTCACATGGTACAAAATCATTGCTGTAAAAAAAGGAAATATTATTACTAATCTCTATCTTCCATCTCTTAATTAAGTTACGGGAATATTAAATAAAATAGTATTGCTTAAAGCACAGAAAAAAACCTACTCATGTGACTTCCTCAGAAACGCGTAAGGTTGGATATGTTTTACTCCAACTCCGCTATCACATACTACCCTTGCTATGCGTGTGTTTCTTATCTCCATCAATTGATCTGAAGAAAAAAAAACGTTTAGTGAGTGCACATTTTTTTCTTAGCTTAGTATGAAGTTATAAAAACAGTCAATCAAATCAAACTCTTAATAAAATGACACACAACCTTCAATTCCAACTGGTGTATAGAAATAATAAAAAAATACATTATTTATTAATAGGCTTCAAAACGTTTTTTATATTTAAGTTAAATCAAATTTATAAAAGGCCTAATAACAAAGGAATACAAAATTTAAATTTAATAAAAAGTCAAGCTTACTCTCAGTAAGAGCAGCCGGAAACCCGCCATGTTCGAAGAAGAACTTATCAGAGTGTCTCCAGAGTAGCAAGTTGTGTGTCATGATGCAGAGCAGCATGGGTCCGACGAACGCGTCGGGCACCATCCGCTCCATGTATAACGCGGTCATCAGGTCCACGTCGTCCACGTCTTTGTACACGCGACTTAGGAAATCCACTGTCTGATAAAACAAAGAAAAGAAAGAAAATATTGCAGCACATAAGTATTGAGAAGTTCATTATAATATTATACTAATGCTCTTACACGAAGTCCAAAATATATTCCATAATATTGTAGTAAGTAAAATTGAAAATGAAACCAGAAATTGATTAAAAGATAGCTAGAAAGCTCTGAAAGTTGTGGAGAGTTCTTATACTATGTGTAGTTATAATTTATCATACAGTAACCATGTAACATTGCTATGGCTCGAAAAGAGACAAGTTTACTTTTTTATGTAATAATAACTTACATATTTGTTGAAGCTATCATGGAGGTCTTCGAAGGTCTTTGCTGGTTTCATGCCACACAACTTGCGGTAGTGGTTGTACGGCGGGAGTCCAGCGTCGCGGCCTCGCATCATGTCGGTGGCACCAACATCGCTTGCTGTTTGCATTTCTCCCAGGACACGGTTCCCCAACTGTAGGTATTATATGTTTACATAATCATGACAGATTGTTATAGTTCTTGATATATGATTATTTAAATACTCTTAAGGCGATGGACTAATTCTTAAACTTTTAAATAACGTACGATAAAATATATCAAGAAATAAGTCTAAATTATTTCAGATGTCTTTGAATAACAAAAATACATATCTAATAAAGAAACCCGGCACAGAAGTAAAAAATATACCTACTTGATAAAATTTAAAGAAAAAATAATTTACAGACCATATGAAGATATGATAAGGGGTAGGGGGTGTAATGGTTGAAAACGGTTTGTCACGATTTCGGAGCTTAAAAAATAGTCTGGCCTATAAGCAGAAATACGATGACAAAAATATACATACATCTGGATCCAACATACTGTACAATTCTTGAGAAGGTTGGTAGATTTCACGGAAAGTCACATCTGCTTCTGTATTGTTTACTGCTAGAACTCCACTCCTTAGACTGTCATCTACAGCAGGCCTGCTGCCTACGTACGTGTGGTTCCTGTATAAACTTTAACAAAGTTTTTGATATTACTATAGTTACGGTTATTTGTGTTTCGACGTTTTTAGAGAGATTTCCTTAGGAATAATATGAAAAAATGACATTGGAGTGAGGGGAGAAGAAGAAATAGAAGCAGCATTTTAAAAGCAAATGCCAGTCTCATAAGTTATTCAAATGAACGGAGTAAACTTACTCAGAATAACCAGGCTGAAGCACGTGAAATCGTCTACAACCAATCACGTATTCGTGGTAAACCCCTGGTTCACTCTTCGGGTCAAAATCATTCACGTAGCCCTTCGTGTTGTATATGATGCCAGATTTTAGGGCATTTTCATAACCTGAAAAATTAACACTCAACTAAATTGAAAGATGTGACGAAATATACTATTCTACTGTTGCCGAAAGATATCACCAATCATAGATTGATCACCAGTCTGTACATGTATATTATTTGTATTTATTGTTATGTTGGTGACATGAACACAATTACGATCACCGAAATTTAGAAACTACGTTCATTCTTTAGAAGCCGCAAAACTACCTTAGGATAACATATCGTGCGTCAGGACTTAATAAACAACCCCAATTTGGAAATCTAACCTAATCCAACATAACCTATAGACTCACCAATCAATTCAGGTATAAGTTCGTAGTAAATAATGTATTGCCACTGCGCGATGTTGATCTGACGCGCCGTCTCGAACAGGCGCTGGTCATCCCAGCACGGGTTGATGGCTGACAGCGCGCGCGCCAGCCGGTTGTGCTCTCGGAAGAACCAAAGGGATGTGAGAGATACCCCCAATAAAAGATTGCCATTATAGTTTTCACCTAGATAGATAAAAAATAATATAAATTCAATTTAAATACAATACTGCTATGTTGAAAAAAACGCACGAAGAATAGCTACCAAGTAGGTACGTCTTCGCTCTCTACTTAATAAAACAGCTGTAACTTTTTTACATTTCAAAAATGTGCAACAAAGCTTGTGTTGGATATTTCTGAAATCTCGTTTAACCAGACCAAACCAGTTTTTTTTATCTAATGTGCAGCTTCTGACAAATATAGTTAGTTTTTCACCACACATAGGTAGTCAAAGTTGTGGAGACTTTTGTCTTGTCTGTAATGTTTGACTTGAATATGATAGAAAAATTAGTATTTTACAGATAAACATTGCATTACCTTTTTGTACATACAGCTAACGAAGAGATGAAAAGGGATTGAATTTTTGGAATTTTTGAGAAAGGTGATCTTTTATTTGAGAGGTCAGCCCCTGACCAATGATATGCCAAATTTGTCGTAGTACTTATGGGATACCCTGTATACAAAAATGTTATGTAACAAACCGAAATTGTAGCAGGATATCTCGCCATTTTGCGGTTGATTTTTTAAGCAGAAGGCCGATCTGCCAGCAGGCACCTCGCGGTCCCCCTCCATCGTGAACGTCAGCAGGCCGCCAACCATTGTCCTGATCTGCCTTGACCTCTCTTCCGTAGTTCCATAAATTGTCGACAGATCCAGCAGTGGTGTAACCCTGTTGTACTGTTTAACATAATTTAAGATCAATATTCGAGTCTAACAGGTCTATACTTAATAGACATTTACAGCTAGAAACATTTTTACTGTTTTAAAATATTGATAATATTATTTTACAATATAACGGGTAGCAAAGAAGCTTGCAATCCACTAAAAGTCCAGTAAAATAGTTCTTGTTGATTATCTGTTGTCTTGGAACAAAAAAAAACGTATTGAAATGTCAGTATGATCACGTGTAGGAAATAAAAATAATGATATCAGAGATTAATAATCACATGAGTACTCTCACCCTCTCCGCAGGCAGAGTGGAAGGTATGCACCCATAGTCCTGGAATGTCTCCACTCTTGTCAGATTCATGCATCTTATTGAAGTTCGTCGGAGGTAGGGGTCGTCATCTGGGACAGTGATGGGGATGCAATTGGCTACGTCCGTAAGCGGCACTTGGTCGTTGGGGCAACAGGTGCTGACAATTGCATAACGTACTAGAAAAATATACTCATTTGTAGTCACACATAATAACATACATCAGAGAAATATCAGCATGTACACCCATCAGAAAGTCCGTTATATTATGTGATACCTCAGTTAGTAGATATCCGCAATGAATTATTTACATAAATGCGGTACAGAAATCTTTAATTAAATAATTGTAGGCAGTAGAATCTTTCGTCTTCGAATGCGTCATTGCAATTTCTGCCTTATAATATTTTTGGTTTGTAGAAACATGAGGTCGGTCACAAATGCGTTGTTACCCCTATAGAGGAAATTGGAATGGCTCGGATAAGTATGTATATCTCCCTTCCAACTCTACAAACCAGAACACAGCAGCGCTGAACACTGCTGAGACAAGGCAGGAACAGGTGTGGCGGTGGTGCCACTGTAGTCGAGCTATAATGGTTTCTAACACGTTTAAAATAGTATCTAAATACGTTTTATTGTATTTATTTATATTATGTTAAAATAAGGTAGATATAGAAATATCTCAATCTGCAAGGGCGTTTCAAAAGTTCTTGAGTTATGGTTTGGCGCTGTGAGGTGAGGCGAGAAAATACTATGAGTATTTTCTCACCTCTGGTCAAGCCACTAGGGCGGCAATGACAAATCACTATCTGGTGAACTGAAAGGTTGTTTATCACTTCTATATTATTAAAGCATAAAGTCAACTTACACAGATAATACAGCTCCACGCTGTCTGCTATAGAAGAAACGAAGACATCAGCGGCTAGTGACGAGAAAACTTTGCCTTTAAAATGGCCGTCAGTTATCAGCGTAGTCCTAATATGTCGTGTGGAAGGCAGCGGGGTGCCATCTTTGGCTGCTCTTAATGTGTTATCTAAAAAGGATGATATAATAATGAACACTGGCTTTTACACATTGCAACAGACTTACAAAAGTTACTTAGTTAAGTAAAGTTGGACGCGTACAGTGTGCGTAGTAAGATGGATTGTCTTCAGTGGTTCAATTTCATTCATGAAATTTTTGACAGGGTATGAGCCGTCGGACCTGTTTTTATTATTAGGTAAGAAATAGTAACACCTTCGTTGCCTATTTAAAACCAGCCGATTTTTGAGCAAAACAATGCAAAAGTTTGACTTCTTTTAGTCGCTGATAATTTATACAACATTTAATTGCTGTTGTTCTTGGATAAGTTTTAAAGCATATATTATATGATAGAACGTTTTAATTTTAAATTAGATCTTTAACTACTCTAACCCGGTCCAAATAAAGCGGGTAGCAGCCTGGGCAGCGGGGTGAGCCTGGCACCGCGCGAGGGGTACTTGGGGTTGGTGCATGTGCCGTCCACGCGCCGGCCCTCGTCCTTGCGGCACGGACGCACCGGCACCGTGCATAATCTGCAACACAATACCTGTGTTATTTTTTAATCTTAGCTGAATGTGAATTAAAAATATAATAGGTTTGGTCACTAGCTTTAACGATGAACGAAACACACCTTAGCTTACCCGCAAGTTTATTTAAAAGTTGTAGAAAACTGTTGTTTATATTGGGCTTATTTGTTAACTAGCTGATTCCCGCGGTTTCACCCACGCTCAAAAGTAGTAAAAGTAAAAAAGAGCACATATTTAAACATAAATGTCATCCCGCTCTCCCGCGACATCGCGCGCATACGCCTGAAGCGCGCGCTAATGATTTTTACAAAAATTAAAGTAACCTTTGTTACGCCCTAGATCTTCAGCAAAATCGGTTTAGCAGTTTAAAAGATTACCTCAGCCAAACAGAAAGACAGACAGTAATTTTTTTAAATTGCATTTTCGTTATTGGTATCGTGTATACTTTTAAAAATGCATTGAGTAAAAAAATGTTATTTTGAAATCACAAACCAACACTTCAATTTTATTTATTTGTATGGATAACATATTAAGCGACAATTTTATATTATCTATATCTGTATTTTATAAATATAAAATTACAAACATACATACATTGAGCCATTGACGACATTCGATAAGTAGTTGTTACGTCTGTCACTCAGCGGCTTGCCAAAGTATGCGTCGTAGAGCTTCATCTCCTGCGCACACACACACGCGAACACCGCCGCACACATAAACACACCACCTAGACCCATAGCTACATATGCAAGAATACCCACTTCGTACAAATAATTGAAAAAACATAGAGTTTACATATTTATACTTATGTTTCTAAAACATTTTACAATTCATTTTTTGCTTGCGTGTTTTATGTGTTAAGTAAAAAGTTTATTAAACATACGAGTATGCTCTTTGCAACAATTTTCATTTTTGTACTTTTGTAGCGTGATGATGTCTATTTAATTATTGTATTGAGCAAGAATATTGCAATACTGTATCTGAAAAAATAATGGAAGATTAATTATTAATTATACAGTAAACACTAACTTTTAAGGTTTTTAATAATACCTACTTATAATACGATACGTAATACTTATTTTAAAGGAAATTTAAGTTTTTTAGTAAAAAATAAATAAGCCGAGCCTCATTACGTTGCAATCGTGAACAATTTAAAATAATTATAGGTAAATATTTTAACAAGTTAGGTGTATAATAAAAAGTAGAACGTGTAATAAATTAGAAAAATGTAATAAAAAGGTTCCAAGGTTTATTTAGTTTCACTTCCTTTGTATAAATAATGGTATAAAGATAAAAATCATAATTATTAATTTATTTCGCGTATCTGGAGCGATGGGCCCGAGCAGCGTGGTTGTGTGGTGGGTGGTGCTGGTGTGCGTGTGTGCGCACGAGCCCAAAATATACGACGCCTACTTTGGGAAGCCGGTAACCCCGAAACGAGAAACATTTTTGTCGCAAGGCGTCAATAGTACAATGTATGTTTTGAGCCATTTTTGACTTTTCTACTTTTCTAGAGCTGTTTCTGTCTAAAAGTATCAGTGAAGCGTTAATTGTTTTGGTTTGAAAGATGTGGTAAATGGGACAAATTTATCCAAGGCGTTTCTGTACAGTCGTCAGATGTTGCAACGCATCTGTAACCGACCTCAGGTAGGACTCTAAACTTATCTGAGGTAATACCAGGTTTAATATACGATATCGGCGGTAATTCTTGATGGATAATATCTTTTTTAATTTACTTATGCTGTTTATTGATATTCTGAATGTATCCATACTAATTAATTTATACCGCTTCTACCACTTTTTAAACTTTCTTATGACGCTTCTATTTTATATACGCAGATTATGCACGGTGCCGGTGCGTCCGTGCCGCAAGGACGAGGGCCGGCGCGTGGACGGCACGTGCACCAACCCCAAGTACCCCTCGCGTGGCGCCAAGTACACTCCATTCCCTAGATTGCTACCACCGAAATTCGGAATAGGTTATTTTGTTTTTGTTATATTTAAAATTATGAACCTATGAAGCAAGTATCAATTGGTCTGCTGACGGGTAAGATGGTCAAATGAAGACCACGATTTGAAGAACTGTTGAAGTTGTGATGCAGATGACTCGTATATTACTGCATAAACCTCATGTTTACTTTAAACATCCTTGAGATATCTAATACTATATAGTGCCACCGTAATATTGCAATAAGGTAGAATTATGTGCTTATACCGGCCGTGTCATAGATAAGTATCTAAAAGTTTTTTAGATACTTATCTATGTTATTTATAGTTTAATTTTCATTCATCATAGCATATTTAGATATCTTTGTATACACGCGAAACCCAATTTGAACAATTTAGTAGTAGTAGTATAAGAGCTAGAAGCGATTCCTTTGAAATGCGGTACTAGCGTAAACTGTTGGCTACCCTCAGCAATGAGGATTCGAATAAGAAGTAGTATAATGTACAGTAACTTTAATAGTAAGTGGTATGTAAGGTAGTGGCTATATTCTAGGAAATGCCCTGAGATCAGCTCACGACGGCTCCCCGCTGCCGTCGGCGCGGGTGTTGCGCACCGCGCTGCTGGGGGACGGCCAAGTCAGGGGTACATACTTCTCCACTCTATCAAATGATGTGTTCGCCTTTGCACTCGTTGACAGCGTCGATTTATTATATATGTGTAAGTTATTTGGCATTTTTTCATACCTAATTACATTTTAACAGAATTATGCGAAATTTAGAATCCGTTTTCATCTATACAAATAAATAAAATTGGAGCGTCTGTGATTTCAAAATTATTATTTTTTACTCAATGCATATGAAAGTATACCCGATACCTGTAACGAAAATGCAATTAAAAAAATGTTTGTCTGTCTGTCTGTCTGTCTGTTTGGCTGAGCTAATCTCCTAAACGGCTGGACCGATTTTGACGGGACTTTTACCGGAAGATAACTGATGGTCTAAGGCGTAACATAGGCTACTTTATTTTTTTTTAAATCCATTAGTGCGCGCTCCATGCGCATGCGCGCGCGCTCGCGGGAGAGCGGGATGACATTTATGTTTAAATATGTATTCCTTTTTACATTTTAAACGCGGGTGAAACCGGGGTTCAGCTAGTTAAAAATAATTTAAACAATGTTTGTTAAGTATGCTTGCTGAATCACTACATAGTGCTTAAAATATATTATATGACATACATAACACCTTTCCATGATTTCGGAAGTCGTTTAGAACGTAATTATGATGAGACTTTAATCTCCTAAGAAACGAAACACCATGACCAATGTACATAAACTTGCATGGTAGTTTAAATAAGGTAAAAGTAGTTTTTTTGAGGTTTTTAAAACCTTTATAATTAAAGGAGAAATACATACAGAGATTTGTCTCTAAAAATTTTTCAAAAATAGAATGTAGATTTAAATTTGTTTTGACAGTTCGCTACATCCCTCTCAGTCCATGCTGCCCGAACAACCGGGTACCAGTTAGAGAGGTTCCTCCCTGCATCGCCATTGAGGTGCAAGCTGATGACCCCTACCTCAGGAGAACTGGCATCAGATGCATGAATCTTACTCGAGTGGAGACTTACCAGGATTTTGGATGCATCCCCCAGTCTTATCCAGCGGAGAGAGTAAGGTTTTTTTTATTGTTGTAAGATTGCCTTATAAAGCTAATCAAAATATTTGTAGTCATTACAATCTCTAAATAATTCCGAATTAGTACCTACTAGTAATACAAAAATTAAATGATTACGTATATTTTGTATGCCTTTCTATAAACTTGAACGACTTTGGAAATATGTATTATTTAACTAGTTTCAGTTTTGTATAATCTTTTCTTCTTAGATTTCATCAGTTGAATTCTAAGTCTTGCCTAAAATATAAGTTATCTGGTGAGAATAATGAAGCATCGGTATATATCTATTTAACAACAAAACTTTCTTCTATTTACCTAATACTTTTTGTTAATGAAAATACTATTGATGTTTTAATAGTACAACAGACAACTACCAATGATGGATTTATCAATGATATACGGGAATTCAGAACTTCGGAACAAGCAGATCAGATCTGGTACTGATGGGCTCCTGGCCTTTAGGATGGAAGAGAATCGCGAGGTGCCTTTGGGTGTGTCGCCCTTCTGCCTGGGCAATCGACCACAGAACATGGAAACGGCCTGCTATGACTTTGGTAAACTCATGAATTATAAATTTGGTTTTAAATTATAGTGGTCTAGGTGACAGTAGTCGTTTAATAACGAAGGTATGCTGTATAGTTGTTTAAAGCAGTAGTAAGTACTGCTATATTTTGTTTTCATGAGTGTGATTATACAGTGGTAGTAGCAAAGAATCTGTGTCTAGCCAGGCCAGACTTGATTATGAATATGTACATGAGCTACAGTGACCAATAGGTGAACTGCAAATATAGATTGCTTCTTAAAAAGTTTGTAGGAAAAAATGACATATTGACGAGCTTTTCTCTAACATTTGTCACACGTTTTAAGAGAATTATACATATATTAGAGAGTCCATATTCAATTGATTGATTTATATTTTAGGAGATAACCACGGCGGAAATATAGTACCGTCAGTGACGGTAGTGGCTCTCTGGTTCTTCAGGGAGCACAACCGCTTGGCCCGAGAGCTGGCCAAGTTGAACCCTTGCTGGGATGACGACCATCTGTTCGATGCAGCACGCAAGATCAACATCGCACAGTTCCAATACATATTTTACTATGAAATGATACCTGACCTTCTTGGTAAGATTTAATTTATTGGGGCATTTTATTTTTTTATCTTCGAAAAAAGGGTTATTCATGGACGCTTAATTGTAATTATTACTATAAATTGTTATATTAACGATATTCTGTGATACATCAATTGATTAAAGACAATTGAACGGCAGTGTACAAGGGATCATTTTTTTACTGTGCCGATTAAACTGTCAGACCCAAGCTGTGTCTAATACTGAAACTAAAATACTTTTCAATTACACACATAATTGAAATAAGTGCTTTCCGGTCATTTTAATCTTGATATTTCAGGACGTCAGAATGCTCTAGATTCGGGTGTCATACATGATGCAAAGGGCTATGTGAATGATTTTGATTACAAGTCCGAGCCAGGAATCTATATAGAGTATTTGATCGGAACTCGATGGTTCCACACTTACCAGGCTGGTTATGTAGAGTAAGTTCCTTTTTTGTTATCTTTGTGTTAAGAATCAAGGAAAGAGCTATATGTATATATTATTTTAACATTAAATATAGTAAGTAGTTTGTAAGCAACATATGTTCTATCTGAAATAGATCACAGATAGTTTGTCATTTTCGGGGATTTTCAAATTTTATGGGGCCGTATATTTTTTGTACATGAACCTAGGTAAAATCTTAGGGAGCGCGGATTTTGTTAAGTTTTATTTGGATTCTTTAGACCATTTAATATACATGATGGTAAATACAATGCCATACAATGGTATATAATCATTATATAGGTATATAATCATTATAAAATATCTTAACAATCGCTTCTGTAGAAGTGTGTTTTGGAAATCAAAATTATGTCCTATTAATAAATTATTCTGCGAATAGCTTATACAGAAATAAATCATACGTCGGTAGCAGACCGATAGCCGATGATTTATTGAGACCTGGAGTTTTAGCTCTCAACAACACCGAGGCTGATCACACTTTCCGCAACCTAGTCCAACCTGCCGATAGGTTCGACTATATCCTGGATCATGACGTAAGTGATGTCTTTGGTTTTTTATGTAAGCTGTAAGCTTTTTATCTGACTGGGTAGTTATATTTAGTTCTTTTAAAGCGACTTCGCAACGCAATGGAGGGTTATCTGTTGTAGCCTAAGTAAACAGTAGAAAACATTTATTGACCCCTTTTCAGATAGGTACTTATAATCTCTGAACTCTCGGGAACTTAATCTCATAATAATTTTCATTTCGTTCAATAACTGCAGTCCATCTCTTTCCTTTACGCTTTTTTAAAAACATTTGGTACAGAGAAACGAAAAATTTTATTACATCTTAGAAGTCATTTCAAATAATCGACTCACAGTGGCCAGTGTTGACATTTGTACTTTAGTAATTAGAATCTAGATTATCAATCAAGTATTGCGTAAAAATGTTATAATGTTTGTCTCAGATAAATAAAATAGATTTATCATTCCTAACAAAAAATGTAGCCATTTTTAAAATGGTCGGGTAACAAAAGTGATTATGTGAGCGTAAATAAACAAAAGGAACTGACAAGATACCACGCCAGTTTTGTGTAAGTGTGTGCGTATGTATACAAGAAAGTAGCGTAGTATATTGGCTTCACTCAAATACAAGGCGATGAGTAATCTACCTATTTTATTTATCTGAGATGTTTGCATTTACTTCACAGTAACTTTAAAACGTTAGTAAATGTAAATTAATAATATTGGTCTTAAATAGCGCCATTTCATCTCAACACACACCAACTAAACCTGTGTAATTCGGTACCGAAATATTACATATATGTATCAGCTGGGTATCCGTGCGGTCGGCGAGTGGCTAGCTGCCAGCGATGTCGGCGCCATCGACATCATGCGTGCTCGTGACGCTGGTCTACCGCCGTACAACGCGTACCGCAAGCTCTGTGGACTGAAGTATGCTCACACCTTCGAAGACCTACATGATACTATTGATGTTGATGTAAGTGAACATTTAGTACCAGTTAACATTCATAGTACGGCTTGTTTTGATGTGAATCATTTGGTTTTAGCGATTGGAGAGATAATAAATATGACCTAATAACCGAATTATCACATGAGCTACACATAGCTTTATGACTGTGGATATGAATATAGATTATGGAATTTCCGAATTTCATTTCATAAATTGTTGTTAAAATATAGAAAGACAAAAATTTAGAAGTGAGAAATAATTATTTAGGGAGTAATCATTATATTATCGCTTTGACAGAAAGTAGAAGACCTAAGCCGGTATTACGAAGTTGTGGACGACGTGGACTTAATGGTCGGGATATACATGGAGCGAATGATCCCCGGTGGTTTCGTGGGGCCCACGCTGTACTGTATCATTACTCACAACTTGCTGCTCTGGAGACACTCCGATAAGTTCTTCTTCGAACATGGAGGATTTCCCGCTGCTTTAACTGAACGTGAGCACTATAATAAGATTATAGTTAAATAATGGTTCCCAAAGAAATTCAAAGACAAAATAAATATCACCATTATCTTTTCATATCTAGTCTAGATTGCAGAAATACATAACAAATACATAAGTAGTACATATCTCAATAAAAGGTCGATAGTTTTGATCGCTTTGATTCCAAAAGTATGACTTAGACAATATCAGTAACTTAGTGGTATTCAACCCTGATGATCATGTTTCGATCCTCAGAATCTTATTACATATGAAGTAGTAGCAAACGAGCATGCAGTCCACCTGACGGTAAGTGGCCACTGCCGCCCATCGGTAATCAACACCAGATAAAACAAGGTCGTCCTACCTGAGGTTAACCACAGATGCGTTGCTATCCCCGAGGACTGAGCTGGAACCCCTCGAATAATTATGTCTCCCTTACCACACCCTTCAGGCCAGAACACAGCAGTGCTTAACATTGCTGTTATAAAGCAGAAATAGGTGTAGCGGTGGTGTCGCCGGAGTCGAACTACATAGAGTTCTTCCACCTTTAATCTAGGCCAACCTACTGATAGGCATAAATCACTTACTTAGGCAGTTTCCGTTTCATTTAACGTACCTGGTACAATCATGAATATATGAAGATTGTCTATTATTTTACTTCAGCTCAATTGAAGGAGGTGAGGAAGACAGGTATAGGACGTATCATGTGCGACAACGGGATTGATGTCACTCACGTTCGACCATATCCGTTTTTAGCGGGATCACCTTGGTAAGTATTGCACATCAATCAATTTTACATGTTTTGGTAACTACGTATTTTGTAATATTCCAAACACGAGACATTTAATGAGAAAGTAACGATAGACTTACAACGTCTCACACTTTATATTATTCCTTAGCATTTTATGTAAACACAACTTTTGAAGCACTTCTGCATTGTTTTAGCAAAAGGTGTCTTTGCTATGTCAGGCAAAAGTGGTTTTTGTAGGAAAATGTGACTTTAAAAATTTCCTTAATGGAGATTGATCAATCTTTATTTTCATGAAGGAACGACTTCATATCCTGCAAGAAAGTTCCCGGTATCGACTTGACCAAGTGGAAGGACCGCAATTGTGCCTATAAACATGAGATGATGAAGAGGAATAAAGAAGAAACCAAGAGGATACAACCAGACCCACAACCAGAGACACAGGCAGGCAAACAGTGAATTACAGTAGATAAGTATTTGAAAGAAATAACAATCTGTCATCAATGTACGGTTTAAGATATCTCAATTTTTCTGTAAAATAAATCTTGAGGATACTTTTCATTTATTTATATACAATTATATTAACAGTTATATATGTAATGTCATTTTAAAATTGTTATGTCATGTTAAAATGAAACTGAATTACAGTTTCATTTTAACTAATAAAGTTTAGTTTAAATATTGTAAGAGTTTATTTATCTTTATTGAACTTTTTAAATGGCAAACTGTATACTGATTTTGTGTAAATAAAAACACTTAATTTGGTCTGATTTCATTTCATGTTTAAAAATCCTATTCGTTACATATTTATTATTGTAAGTAGGTTTTATAAGTTTACGGCTTAGTTAAAAAAATAAGGATGATGAAATGAAAAGCATAAAAAAAGTTGCTTTTATCTTCAAAATGGTTTTGACAGTTATTGTTAGTTACGATACATGTTTAAGTTTAGTAGGAGAGAAGGCATACATAAGAGACTGAAAAAATATGCTCGTAAAAATATAAATCGAATGTATGTATGTATGAATATAGATTTAGCTAATCACACCTAGAAGTAGCATGTCGGCTTGCGGATAATACTTTATTAATTTATGATAATACCGAACTCAACGCATTTTAATTGCCGGGTGCATGCACGCTCTACAATTCTCAAGTACCTATAATTAATTAAGTAGATCTGTATAAAATAAGATTAAACCCATTTGCGAAATGAAATAAGGAGTTATTTAATAACTAATACGTATTACATTCTGAGTAAATTAATTATATTCTCTTTTCTTGGATTTTTACTGTTTCTATTTACTGTTTATTATTTTAGACCAATTTCACCATGCATAATACTAATTTGGTTTAATAGTCACAGTGCACAGGTAACGTGCAAAAAGTTCTCATTAAAACACATAGTCACACAGGTCATTATCTATTAATGTTGATTTCCAAATATTCAGTAATTGCAATGCGGCCTCCAAAACTCTCTTCCACAAAATTATTCCTTTTATAAATAGTGCTTCTACCTTTAGACTTACAATAGTAAACTTCTGACGTAAAAAAAAGTATTCTAGATTAACAGTAGTCTGATGGCTCAATATTTATTTAGTGGCATTCGTCAGCAGGTCCAATTCAATAGCAGCGGATTCAAATTCAAGAGATGCGCCGCGCTCGCTCCCGGCAGGAGCGCGCTACAAATTGGATGAGAGCGTGGCTTAAGTTAGAGGAAATGGCGTATTAAATTTGGTGTTCGTATTTCAACTCTATAAGATTATTGGAGCGAAGTCGAATTTGCTGCCTTTTATATGTTACAAATTAAACATTTCGACTCCGTAGTTTTGGAGAGCGACTCTGATTGGCTTTAGGTAGAATTTGATCTAGATGCTGCTGGTTACAGATGTCCAGTAGAGAGTGATCGCTTACCATCAGGAGTAGATTTATTTAGGCGAACAAATGACGTTTATAATAGTTCCGAATTTTTGTTTGAACGTAGGATTCCAAAAAAAAAGTACGTAACCCTCAAATGATTTGAATAATACGTAAAATTAATTGTTTCTTGACTTGTTTAAAAACAGACTGACTAGTATTGAAAAGATTTATATTTAGCGAAGATTCAACAAAGAATATTTCCGCTACATGCTTTGACCCGCGGCGCAGTCTTGCAATTGTGACAAGCCTTGTAACCTTGACCTGCAATGTTGCGCAACAATATAAACGGTTGTAGCTTAGGGGCCCATGCGGAGACAAAACAATATAGGGTCGTAATATAGTTAAATAGGAGAGGTAAATAAGAAAACCCGCGACAGTCTGCAACGGTCGGCGACCGTCGATAGCTGCCGTGGCCAGTCGCTTTGCGATCGTGTCTTGTCAATACAAGACACCTTGAGCGAGCTAACGACGATCATTGGATCTTTGACGGCAGGTGGCGACGCTCTTCTCCACCGATCTTTACAGTTACCAACCATCGGTGACAATTATAGGCGACCTCCGACGATTGCCGCCAGTTGTAGCGACAACCGGCATCTTTACAGGCAGCGGCCTGTCTTTAGCGACGTGAGCTGTTGCTCGTATATTAGAGCCTTAGGGGTAATTTTACATTGATAGTGTGTAGTTCAAAGTAAAAGTGCGGTCGAAAGTGTGTTCGTGCAATTGAGACAAGGCAGTAGGTATGAAAGTGCTCCGTCACACCGGGCGGCCATTAGGTTGTCATTTCGCAGAGCTTATTGCGTTTGATGGATGTCCGCCATTACACTTGACGAGCTTTTAAGCGCTACTGCCACTTTGTTCTTACTATTTTTAAAATATCACATTACAGTTATGTATAAAACACTTTTTCTGTTTATATTCGTTTATTAATAAACAATTAACGAGTAATGTTTTTTTGTTCATAAGCATGTTAAATGCCAATTCTATCCAAGTTGTTCGTAAAGATCACGGGAAGGAGAAAGAAGGAAGGAAGTAGCATGGAAGCTGATAAGTATGGAAACCGCAGTCGCTAAACATATCACTAAGAACTCTTATCACTAAGAAACCTGCATTTTTATTGATTCTCTGATAACAATGAATGTGGCACGTCTTGGATAGATGGCTAAAATACATTTTCCATGCAAATGCAAATGCTGCAAATATTTTTCTTTGTTCTACCATCGAATGTAAAAATTCCAATAGAAATTCTTATTAATCAATTATCGTATTTGACTTACCTTTAAGTTGATACCTGCTTAAATTAATGGAAGTAAAATATAATTATGGCTCGATAAAACGTGATTGTAACTTTTATAAACAAAAAATCCAAAAAAGAGTTATTAAATAAGGAATTATATTTTATGACTTTGACATAATTATAATAAACAATAATGATATCACACATAAGTAGATACATTATTTTATCAATAGATTTTCATTACACTTTTTCATTAAAGTTTCACTTTTTTATGTCTCATAGCGTAAGCTGAAAAAATCGATAAAAGATTAAATGAG
>DWPV01002048.1:0-18329 GCA_018251915.1 Urbanus proteus proteus
AAGATTGATCAATTGTGTATTATTACCCTATTGTGTAGTATTTATGAATGCTTGCTTCTTTTCTTTACAAGTCTTTAAGTTTCTATCTAAATATTTCTCATCAACTTCCTAAGATGAATATGAATTTCTAATTATAAAAAGATAATATGTATGGGAATAGTTTTTTTTTCAACCTGTTTCTCGGTGTCATATTTTAGGAGGTGGACAAGTTTTTTTTTACTTTTGTCAACCTATTTTCAGACCGCAGCTCAAAATTTGCATCCCGCGACTTCATTAACTTCTTTACATTTTGTCTGAATTTTTCCAAGTGACCTATGAAGGATGCGAACCCAAGAATATTCACATGTCAGATCATATGGTCACGGTGTATCATAATCTGAATTAAAGCTCAAACAACTTAATCAAACACAAAAAATTAAGCTTCGTCTATTTGTCCATGTTTGAGAAGTACTTCTCACTTAAGTGTAAACTAATGCTCGCTTTTCTATTGATGTTTGCAATCAAAAGCAAATTTATACGCTAATTGTAGTGATATAGTAAACTAAGAAAACATAAATACTTCTTTCTTGAACAGTTATTAAATATGGTACTCAACTAGAGTTAGTGTGCCACAATAGCTTATATCAATCATTCACACTTGAGAACACAAGATATTTACCGATGGCTCCACTGAATAGAGCTAAATGTATGCTCTTTTTTATCTCGACATCTTCTAAATTGGTCTAATTCTGCTCTGATTGTTTTACTTATTCATACACTTTATTGCACAGGCAGACAGCTTTATCGTTAAAATCATCTTTCGAATAACTCAGTATTAGAATAAAGTAATGTGTAAAACGGTAGTAGGATAGAATACAATGACAATGTAATAATAAAAAGTAACAATCATAGGAGTACATTGACTTTCTAATCTTCTTCCTATTTTTTGTAGAATCGTGATTCCCTTTTACTTGCAGTTTATTGCGAACACTCCGTCACGCATTTCGTAAATAATGTTGCAAAGTGTCTTACTAAAAGCGATAAATTTCAATGAACCTTGGCATATCAAGAAAATATCAAAATGTACACATGACATCAATTTGAAGTGTAGTATAGGATATATTTTTCTGTTATGGACCATGTCCGTAACATTCAATGGCCTAAAAACACAATAGGCCTAAAAAGAAGTTCTGGATTCTCGAATTATAAACAATCGGACCTCGGACCATAAACGATATGTGAACTATAATATTTTACGTACATTTATTTCACCTGGCATACACACAACAAAATACTAACTGCAAACAAGACCATCTGCGTACCTGTTGGGATTGTAGGAAGGATGATGTTGCACAGTGGGTGGGGGTGGTTGATTGAGCAGCTTCTGCACGACTGCGGGGGACACCGCCGGCACCGAGGGCTGCGGCTGGAACGGCCCGTGGTGGAAGTGTTCGTCGCGACGCCAGCCGTCGCTACGAGCGGCAGATAACATCTCCAAAGCTTCCTCT
Source organism: Urbanus proteus proteus (assembly GCA_018251915.1). NCBI lineage: Eukaryota > Metazoa > Arthropoda > Insecta > Lepidoptera > Hesperiidae > Urbanus > Urbanus proteus. The sequence goes on from DWPV01002048.1 coordinate 1,488, forward strand.
GCATTCATGTCGCGGCTGCGTAGAGCGACTTCAGCTTCTTCCTTCTTGTAGCCCATCTCTACTAGATACCTAAATTAACGAAACATTATCCATTTGTTAGTTTGTTTTTAAGTCAGTATCATAAACACAATTTCCAGATCAAATTTTAAACTCACCGGAATTGCTTGCTGTTCCAAATCAACTCCTTAGGCAGCTGTTTGCCTAAAGGCCCACCCTGCGGCGGTTTCGGCCCACCCCATTCTCCGATATCATCGGGCCAGCCTCCAGCCGGGCCGGATGGTTTCGGCTTCGGCACGGGCCACAGGCCGGGGCCGGACGAGTCACCCCAGCTGGGTACGTCGCGGTCGGGCCACCCCGGCGTCTGTGGCTCCTCCCAGGAGCTGTTGCGTTGTCCATGAGCTCCCCAGACCGCGTCGGGCTTGGTCGGGGTTGGTGGAATCCGCTGCGGCGCGGGCGGTCCCTGCGGAGCGCCGCGGGACATGCCGCCCATGCCGCGCTGCGCCCACAGAGAGGTGCCGTCGTCGAACCCGCCGGCTGCGCGGCGCGCGGCGGGCGGAGAGGGCTCTTCCCATCCCGATGCTTTGATTGAATCCTTGGGACCCTTGACAAATAAAACGGTATCAGAACGATTTATAAAACAGTGAAAAAACAAAAAGTCGAATATGCGCCCAAGCTTACCTGAGCACCCCATTGGTTGACCCCTCCGGTGGGCATCATCTTGTTCGGAGCTCCCGTGTGCTGGTGGTGTTGGTTCCACATGTCGCCGTTGAGGCGGCCGGAGATTCCTCCGCGAATGTCGTGACGAGGATCGGATGCTTGTTGGCGCGGATCTTGAGAGCGATGAGGGTCCAATCGTGGATCGGAAGGCCTGTGTGGTTCTCCCCAGGCGTTCCAGTCGTCCTTTTTGGGTACGCCCCACTGTTGGGCGTGTTGCGGTGGTCCCGAATTCCATTGTTGTTGCGGAGGCGGCCCGGTCCAAACGTTAGCCGAATCTGCGGCGTCATCGTCTTCGCCCCATGTCCCGCCGATATTAGTAGTGGGCGTGTGACCCCACGGGGTCTTCGAGGCGGGCTGCGGTGGAGGCTGCCCTCCATTCCTTAAATTAGCTTCCCAGAGATCAGTTCCGAGAAATGCACCATTGTTAACATTAGGTTTCCAGCCGGGCTGACCCCCGGCGGCGGGTTCCGCCTTAGATCCTGGTTCAGGAGACCCAGGAACATCCCAATTCGTATCTTGATTAACATGTTGCTGAAAATATATAATTAAGTAATATTACCGCTCGAGATATTTTCGTGCACATCCGAGCACGATTTCATGCCAAGATGTCACATAATTTGAACTTGAAATGAGGTCTGGTCTTGCAAATGCATTCATTTTAATTCAACACTGAAATATTTTACGAGTTTATTTTAATCGTGATAAAAAATAAAAATTAGTCGACACTTACGCCACCCCAGCCGTCTTGGCTGAACAAGGCTTCTCTCATGGAGTTCAATTGTTCTATCTTCGCGGACGAATTACTGTTAGAGTTGTTTCCGTTATTCCCATTGCCAGCAGTCGGCCCATTGGAATTCGCTGTAGGGTTGGCGGGGTTATTACCGCCGTTGTTTCCGTTACCAGCGTTGTTCGTGCCTAAAAATGTCGCGAGTTATTCAGTAACGAATATGATCGATAAATAACATAACAACAACAAATTGTGATATAATTAATATGAAAATTGTCACCATTACTCGCGGGCGCACCATTGTTGTTGGGCTGTGTATTTGGCATGTTTGGCGGGGAACTCTGCCAATTTTGGGAGGCCGCGCTCGTCGGCGGCATTTGATTGCCATTCCCCTTATTGCTGTTCACTGCAAGAGATATTATCGAGTATTATAATTTGCTCGTGTCGCGTATTAAACTGGCACCACAATAAGCGTCAATCATCGTTAGCTAGCGATCCAAATAGGTTTGTTATAACTTACTATCCGCTTGGGAAGTCGGCGGCCGCTGAGTGTTATTCCATTGTTGAGTATTGTTTGTACCATTACTTGTTTGGCCACTAGTATTGCCGCCCCAATTCCCAGCTGGCAATATAAAAAGAATTGTTTATGTACGTTTAAGAAGCTATACCCATTGTCATCGCGTATGCGTGATCATCCAGACATGAAAAGTCCGACGGATGACGTGTACGCAAAAATAAATCAAAACAAAGAAATTTAAACTCAATATCTTAATGTAGATATTTCAATCTAATATTAATTAAAAATCGATTATTTTTTATATAAATTTGGAATGTAGACAAACAACATTGGACTAAACTCATTTACTAATTAATTTTTGAGAGCAATTTTAGCAACGATGTAAATGATTGAAAAATAGCAAATTACCATTGTTGGAAGCAGGCGGGCTGCCCCAGCCGGACGCAGCGTTGAGAGAACTCTCGCCTCCTCCCCGAAGACGCAGTCTAAGGGGCACTCCCCAACTGTCCACTTCCTCGGACTTCATGTCCTTGAGGATTTCATTCTCCTTCCTAAGCAGTTCTATCATGGTGTCAAATGTAAGATCACCGTTCGCAAACGTTTTCACCGCCGGTTTCTCAGAGGCTGAATTATCTATATCAGCATCCAAAATTTTATTGTCATGGCATGTTTTAACAGACTTCTTGTCATAAGTAATCATTCGAGTTTTCGTTTTGCTTATATCATGAGCAGACTTTTCGTTTAGTAGTTGCGTCTTATTCTTGCAAGGCTCATCTCGCATAATACAAACTGAGGATTTAAAAGCGTAATCAGACTTGTTCATATACTCTGGCGCTCCGAACGCCATCTTATAGTTTAAGTTAAAGCTACTGAAATACGGGTCACTGTATGAGATACCCTGGACTGTTATGGCGTTAATCATTAAAGGAATGCAGTAGTTAGGCGTTTCGCCAATCATTTGGTTTTGTTGGATACTATCAACAAACTCTACATTATAAATATTATTATTATCTACCAGTATTACACTAACTCGCTGACTTTCATTCTTCTCTTCAACTCGCTTAAAAGCACCAAATTTATTTGTGTTCACCACCGACATTGAGGTGGAGTAATTACATTGCATTGGTTCGGTAACAGTATCAATATTGGAGTAACAATTATACTTAATTAGATATGGAACACATAATATTACAGAAACATTAGACATCAGACAATTATTTATAAATAGAATAATTCTCTACAATATCCACCTAGCATTACACTTATTTTCACAGATTGCATTGTTTCAATTAAAGACTAAGTAACAATGGTTCGTAGTGATGCAGTCAATTAAGCAGGTAGCAGTGTTTAGTGCCTCTGTGGCAGAGGGCAGGGTGAGATCACCGCTGGAAGCTGCTGCGGACTCGCCTCTAGCCCCGAGTGGCCCAGCCCTACAAACAATATCACTTTATCACCACAAGGGAATAACTTCCCTCTCATTACAGCTAGGAAACTCAAAAACACTACTACACAATAAACCCATACAAGCAATATGTAACATTGGACTCCCTGAAAATGGCAGTGTATATAAATAGTTCATGGTGCTATCCAGTTGGAAATTACAAAACGTAAATAAAAACTATAAAAATGTTTGAATTCGGAACATACCTTATAGGACGGACGTGAGGCTGAGCTGTATATCACAGATAATGCGGGCTCGGCAGATCCTTTGGAGCAGCTTTGCAGTTCGCTCGAAACGTTTCACTTTATCTGTGGTAAGAAAAAAAAACAATTTTCATTTTTACCCTATCACCCACCACCTATCGAACGGCAACGGCCCGTAATTATTAAGAATGACCGTCGTTGGCAACAACGATCGATGAAATAAGCATTACTGACTTTGAGGTTACCTCAAGGACTACGACGTATATCTACAATATGCAGATATCCGATCTCACTGTTGGGGCTTGTAATTGTAAAATCTACATGATTTTGCGTCGCGGATGAATGCGATAACATTCAGTGTAGGATAATCAAAATGACGGAGCTTCGCGACATTACACCACATAACAATATGTAAAAACGGCCACACTCGCACACTGTTCACATCACACAATATCAAACAGTTGATTTAACCAACACTACATTTTTACGAAAACCATAAGATTATTCTTTTCGCAGCAGATATCGTGTAGATACATTAGTATTTGTGTATTTCGGCCTTGAGACTCGATGTTGAATATCTAGAGTCGTATACATCTATCTGTGCTATGTATATTTATCTACAGTACTACCTATCTATACCTAGAGTGAAAGTTAGCACGACCTATTATCGAACCGTACGAGTCAATATTTTGCGTGAAAACATTAAACAAACATGAATTAACACTTATTAAATCCAATAGACACCGAACATTGCTAAGTAATCTAAAATTTACTGAAGAAATACAAAAATTTCTTACGTGACACGAACGAGCACAACGGTGTTATATTACTAGATAGAATGAGATAGAAAATTAAATGCGTACTGACGTTCCGTTTGTCAAAGAGAGACAAAACATACGCCTGAGAAAGCGATGCCATAAATGCTAAAGTCGTTCGACGACAATTTTAACCACAAAAGCTAAAAAATTAATATTGTACAAGACATACCTTCGTTTTGTATAGTTGTTGGCACAAAAACTATGTAGATTTATACAAAATCACAATCCCAAACCCCCGAGAATACGGCTTCGACGGCTGGATGGAATGATTTCGTCGTCGGGGTTCGCACGAAGTGTTACGAAATGTCACTTATTCAAGATGGACGTTGGTTTATACGAGAATACGTTCTGGTTTACGCCCCTTTATCATAGTCGGGTTATAGCAATTTGCTGTCTATACATAACTATAGCATAGAACTATACATAAATACCGTACGCGACTACTTAGGTATACGTTCGATTATTATGTTAGGATACAATATAAGTAGAGATTGCCACAGGATTTTATGTAAGTAAGTACCTATGAAGCAAAAATATTTGCTCGACTTAGGTTGGTTACCTATCAAGTTAACAATATAGATTATATTGTTAATGTAAACCTTCCTTGAAATGGGTTGAATTGGAACCCATGATGTTTATGCTTGTTTTTTCTGCTTATAATGCAGAGAAAGAACTACATATTAAAATAACAAGATAATGACTATGATGGGAATCGTTGAAATCCAGAGGCCATCTGCCTTATAATAGTACTTTTCGATTTACGCACTATCTTAAGATGATACATAGATACAATCACTAGAAACAGCTTTTATTAGCAGTTGCTAACTTGGCCCCGTGCTTGAATTGTACAATTCTGCAAAAAGACAGAAACGAAGTATAAAAGCTAGTTGCAATGCATATGCATGATATTTCGTGTTAAATCCAAAGAATAGTATTAAACCCCCTCGTACTAATCGACCGCACGCATAACTTAGGTATAGCCCAAGTAGGAAGTTTAGGGGGTACATATTCCTAACACTAGAAATAACTATCATGAGATAATAAACTACATATAAAGGGGAATCCCCTACCAAAACATTTAGGTATTTCATAAAAAATAACACCTATTTATGGTGCTGTGGTGCCACCAAGTACCTATATACCTATCTCTATCTACCCGCAATTTCATATACTATATCTAGTTATTTTTAAATAATTATTTAATGAGGGACATTAATTTCATATATATCGATTCTTCATTAATTAATATTTAAATAAACGAGGAATATCTAATTGGATAAATAATAAGTTATCATACATAAAAATTTTGGAGTCATGGAAAACCGATCATAACAGATATTTATTGGCTATGTAGATATTGATTAAATGTGAATAAGGACACAAAATCCAGCCCCGTTTACATTAATTATAGATAAGTCGTCATACACTGATATATAAATAAGGCTGTAGTAGATTGGTATGTTAATAAAGTACCTGGTACTTAGCAACAAACAGAACCGTTGCCATAATTAATAATAGAAAAAAGTAGATACACAGCTAAAAAAACTTATTTACATACCTTAACGTTATTACATGTAGTTATTTGTGTGCTTTAGACAGTAATAGTTCACGTTCACATATACACCGATAGGTTTATCATTTTATCCAAAGCACTGATCATAGGTCGGAAGAATAAATCGTTTTTTGAGTACAAACACAGGTATATCACTTAGCATTCTTGTCTATTATGGAAAATACATTATACTTTGTAAGAAAGGCTCTATACCAGCCTGAGGGTTTATTTGAGGCATTTGATAAAGCACGACATTCAATGTGGAGGTTTACGAGCTGTCTGCTTCGGCTCGGAACGGGTTTGATCGATTTACATCCTACGATCTGCATTGATACTATGTTGGTTTTTTGTTTCAAGATCACGACCCTACATTTGATTACTTTGCGATTTTCGTCGAATTTTGCTTTGCATGTTACCCAAAATTTTATTCAAAGTCTTCTAAATAATATAGGTAACTTTTTGCACAATACAAGACACACAATCTTTTTTCGACCGAACAGGAACATAAGGGTTGGTCTTTTTAGAATTACCCAAATTTGCTAGTAGTAGGTACATACTTTTTAAATTATATTTCATCTAGATTGTTCATAGTATACATTTCCTTTCAAAATTACTTGCAATATTTCATTGCTTCTTGATGCATAATGGATAAATTTTCTTGAATGTACCGGATCAATCAGCCAAAATTAAAATAGTTATACATGATATGTCCTGTACTAGCTTATCCCCGCGGCTTCACTCACGTTAAAGAAGTCAAATATTTAAATACTAGTGATATATCCGTACATACATGAATATAGTAGGCTCCATGGAAAACAAACAAATATATCCCACGGGAACCGTACATTTTTCAGGGATAAACAGTAGCTTATATGTTATTTCAGACTACAATCTCTGTAGCAAATTTCATCCAGATCCGTTAAGCCGTTCTTAAGTTATAGAGTAACAAACATCCATCCTCACAAAATTTCAGCTTTATAATATTAGTAAGATCTGTAGATGGTAGAACGAGTTCTGCCGGAGAGGTACCACTGCCATCCCCAATTCTGTCGTGAAACAGTTCTAGAACTTCGTTGAAAGGGTGTGGTTGCAGGCGTAGCTACTAACAAATTACGCGATCATCTCAGTGCGTACCCTACAGTATAAACTATAAACCTACCTTCAAAATTTGAACATTACTTTATATTTTTAGTACTTTCGAACAGACAAAGTTCACTAACAAAATGAACATAATTATATAGGTCTGAATGCCATCGTGCAGTGCTAACATCAAAATAATCATGTTCAATAAACATTTTCAAAACTTTGGACAGATACAATACAGAAGTAAAGTTTTAATAAGTGTAATTAGTCAACGAATTTGTAGATTTGTATAATACGAGGTAGATGAAAATATTATTATAATCCTTTAACCTACGTTACAAATACGAGAAGTCGTGTGGTATAAATCCCACTTAAGCTAATAAATAATTTATATACAACCTATAGGTCGCTACCTCCACACTATCGTAAATTTGTAATGGTGTGAGTGTCGTATGTGGTTGGGTGTAATCGGACATGCGCAAACCCATTTTGCGTCGCAAATATTCAGCTAGCGACAGAATATTGGAAGTCGAAGTGATTTTATGTATACTATATGTTTGTAACGGGAGGGTTCGAATCTATTGTTCTCAGTCTCTGGGCTGCTGTATCCAGGCGCAGTAGACTTTGTTTATTTCTCATCTGTTTTTGCTTATCTCATCTCATTACCTCATGTTGGGTGTTTATTTGTAAACTCTGAATATAGGTATTACGAGTAAAGGAAATTGACGATACTTCTTTATTTAATGTATAATGTAATGAATCTAAGTATTTTATGCATTACGCCACTTGTGGCAGTACGGTCACCATATACCCCACGACGCTCACATTTTGACTTGTAATACAGGATTCCAGATTCAGTCCCAACAAAAATGTGAAAAAATGATTATGATATGTTCTGGGTTTGGGTATTTTGGATTTCATGGCTGGAAATTTTACTGTAGGCGTGTACCGTACTCCGTAGGTTATGAGTATGAATATAAAAATCATTTGGAGCAACAATTAAATAAACGCAGTGAACTTAACTAAATTTTGATGGTAATATAATGGGTCTCCTGCATGGAACGATTTTTTGTACAATCTAACAAGTTGAATAATCAAAGGGTAAGTGTGTAAGTGTTTAAATAAACACAAAGAAAAAAATATATTCTAACTGTATATAAAGTTATAAACGTTCTCAATCGCCGAGCAAGATATTAAAATTAATTGTGAGTCACCGCGGGACGCCAACAGCCGGTTTGACCGCTATAAATGTTTTATATTAAAATTGAAATGATGTGTACTACTAATAAAGTAATTTTACAATTATAAATTTTACGTATCAAGTTTTAGTAACCAATAAAAAATAAAATAAAAAAAACCCTTATTTCTTTGCGTTTATTTGGTTAGATCACTTGTCATACAACGCGTGTAGCACTTTACACTCTTGGACCCTATTACTAGTTTGTTACGTTTAATGAAACATTCCTCGTTACATTTGGGCCATACATCTACATGCACCGCTCCTAGCGGACTGTTTAGGGATTAAAATTTTCCTATGGAAAAACAGTCGTAAACGTAAACCGAGATTGTATCAAGAAAACATAACAAACTAGTACTAAAGGTTCTCAAGTGTTCTGTGAAAAAAAGTTAAATAGATACTAAATAAAAACATTAGCTTTTTTCATTAATAGTAGAGTAGAGCAGAAAATAGAGATGTAAACACAATCTTTATGTATGGTATTATTGATTGTGAATCACGATCAAATCGACCCATTAAATAAAGTTGTGTAAAAGGCCCTTATGCTGTTCCAAAAAACTTATAGAAATAGTCGAATTACAATAATTTTTGAAAATAATTTTATCATAGCGGTGACACCAAATGGTGATCGGAAAAATAAGAACAATATTCTTGATAACTTAGGAGATTTTGCTTAGTATACAGATAATTAAAGTGATATCTGTAAACATTTAAATCCACCAAAAAATAAAGCATCCAAAACCTAAAAAAAACTTGTCAACTTGTCTTTGTCACAAAATGTCAAAAACTAATCTGTCAATACTGTCATACTTGACGATGACATTTTACATCCAGTGCCAATAAAAATAAATAACCAGATATATTGAATTTGTTATCTTATCTGCAAATAATCGATTAAATTAAAACGTGTTAATAAGCAGATTCGGTTATCGTAATATAGAGTAGTGGTGGCAATATCCAGTATCCAGACATTACTCTTAAACGCTTAACGCAGCAATGTCGTGTATCATAATAAGGAGATGCGCCGTGTTTGGAGCGTAAGGCGATTAAGGATGCCTCAAGCAGAGGCTGGTGACCAATACTCTGTATGGGTAAGTTAAAATAATATAATAAAATAAAAAAACCGAATATATTAGAAAATAATGTAACGAAGCTCGCTTTACCTTTCCATAGGTTTTTTTAGTCATTATTGAAACAAAAGAAGCCAAACTTTACGTGCGAGACTAACACAGATGTGCAGATGACCTTAACAAATCTCTGAGTGTGTTTACTTTCTATTTCTAAGCAAACATATCTAAGTTAATGTTTTGTTATTATTTGTACTTAATTTAACTAATACATTATACATTTGTATTGACAATGAATCACTAATATCAGTTATCATCATACAACAAATCAATACATCGTTAGCTACAATGAACTATACCAATGTTGATATTGTTATAAGGACAGCGTTCCACATTACTCGGTGATAACTTTACATAGTTCTGGTACTTTTGATGTGGACAAAGACTATTACTTGAATATTTTTTTTAGTGAATTAAAGTTTTAAAAGAACCTCTTATGAGACATCCCATATGGTGTAGTGGTCATCATACCTGTCACTTACACATCACTTGTATGTATATACAACTATAATCAGCCAGAGATTGCATTTTTGTCTAAGCACCTTCACATATAGATTACTAATCTAGTGGCCAAGTAAAACACCTCGTGTAAGTCTATCCTTTTACCACACTCTTCAAACCAGAACTTAGCTAATAAAAACTGTTATAAAACAAGAAATAAATGGTGGTGTATCCAAAAAGAAACAGTTGCATGTTTTCATACTGAGTATTTGTTGATTATTGGGATTTTTTTTTATGATCGAAGTAGCATATGAGCATGTAGTCCACCTGATCCTTAGTGGCCACTGCCGCCGATGGACATCTGAAATCAACCCTAGATAAGATAAAGATCCTATCTGAGGTTGACTATAGATGCATTGCTACCCCTGAGGACTGAGTTGGAATGCCTAAGATGTACGTCTCCCTTACCACACCCTTCAGACCAGAACACATCAGTACTTAACACTGCTGTTATAAGGCAGAAATTGGTGATACCGTCGGAGTCAAACTACATAAAGCTTTGCCACCTTTTTGCATATTTCTCTTTAAGTGTCTATAGTAAAAAGAGTCTCTCTTTTAGGTGGGTCTTGTGTACGTCTTCAACTTGATAGTTGGGACTGGAGCACTGACCCTTCCAGCAGCGTTCGCCCGAGCAGGATGGGGCCTCAGCACCATATCCCTGGTCTTCCTGGCCTTCATGAGCTTCATGAACGCCACGTATGTGATCGAGACCATGGCCTGTGCGAATGCTGTGTTCAAATGGAAGAGGCTACAGTTTATTAAGAGAAATAGTGTAAGTATTATTTTAAACATTGATGGTCTGATGAAAATTGGCCTCTGATCATGTGGTTCAGATTGTCTGGACTACAAGTCTGAGATGTGCATCTTTGATTTTCTGGTCTTAAAGATATTTTAAAAATTGCAAACATTAAAGTTGCTATTAAGATGAACTGCACGATTTAATATTAAGCGACCACTGCTATTGTAACATCATCTTTAAAGAAATTTAAACAAAAATATATCAATAATAATTGTTTCATTACTGGTTTTATATTGCACTGTATTGCACAGTTTTTCTATATATTTTCTATTTATTTATTTATTTATTTATTTGTAGAAAAAATCTGAATATGATAATACAATTATCATGCAATAGAAATTTCAATTTTATCAATCTGATTATCAGATTAGTGACAATTTTTCTTAGATATCTATTAGATAAGATCATTTATATAAAATGTTTCTTTGAAAAATATTTATTTATAATATAATTTTATAATACAGTTAAGATTAACAAATCTTTAACAATCAAATGGTACACCAATTATGATGATTACTCACAGTAAGAGAATAAATTAATAATAATAACAAACGACAACATAAATTGAACGACAATTATCCATGATACAACATACTGTATATTGAAAAGAAAGTAAAAATGATTACAGATTGAAGATCATGAATCAGACGAGGAGGCATCTGCATCGCATCATTCCAATGGAGACCTGGAGGATCCCTTGGTCTGTGGGGATTCCATCCCCTCAAGATACTACAGCCTGGACAGGCGGGTAGAGCTGGGGGAGATGGCTAACTTGTTCATGAGTAAAACTGGCAGGACCATGTTTTACTGTACGCTGTGCGTGTACTTGTATGGAGATTTGGCTATTTATTCAGCTGCCGTCGCAAAGTCGATTATGGATGTTGTTTGGTGAGTAAATAATGAATAATGATGAAATATTCTGAAGTTAAGTGTACTTACCTTGTGAGCATATAATTTTGAGAGTTTGTAAGAGGATGTTTGTGCTTGTTAAAAAAAAAAGAACACTATAATGCACAATATTCTTATTTTATTACCTCTTTCTTACGTTTAAAATGAGGTAGTCACCATATTATACAGTTAAGCTGATATTAATATGTTAAAAGAATTAAGCTAAGGGCGGGTACTTTAATATTTTGAACTTATGCCAGAATACGTGGCGCAAACTTTGTTGTGATATGCAAGCGTAGCCGATTTTGGCGGTACGGGAACGCACCACTTAATTGTATGGTAGCCATATTTTCATTCTTGATAATATTTTTCATTTTCGATCTTTCATCTTGTCTCGAATGATATGAAACCGATGTATCTGATCACTTTTTTTGTCTCAAACAACTAACAATGTATCACATAAAAGCTAGTATACATTTGTGTAAAATTAGAAAGGCTTCGTTTAAAATAAATCTGGATAATGTGTGGCTTCGCAACTACTCAACTAATGCGAAGGAATCAGAAGAATATACATAACCAAAGATTATGTATTAATATGTAATTTTGTAGTCCATCCGGAAGCAAAACTTTAGAAATTCATGCTGGCGATTATTTCACTCGCCTCGACATTTTTCACGACAATTTCTTTGCAGCATGCGCGAATATTGCATACAACCGCATTATTCTCCATCGCTTTACTATTAAATGAACATCAAATATTCTTCAGAAGTTTACAGAGAGTAGAAAACTAGGCCGTGAATGAATACATTAGTTTCCCTTTGTGTAGATGCAATGTGCATAAAAAATGCAAATTTAATTTCATCTTGAAACATGATTTGTTGTATAATATAGCAGGGCTTGTAAAAGACTAGTTTTGTGCCAATTTCTAGTATCAAATGTATAGCCGTCAAGTTTTTGTCTAAATTGTTTACTCATTGGTTGAAATATGAGTTTTAATGGAAGTTTAATAATATTGCAGTTTTGATAAGACGTACAAAGGTGCAGCCAATTAGCCACCCTGCGTTCCAAGTCGAGCGGGGCATATTCTAGTTTTATAAGAGTAGTACAGTGTCGCTAGCGTATTTTTGTATGGGATAGTTCTTAGCAACATGTACGTGTAGTTTTTAGGAGATTTTTGGGACTCAGACTATTGCAGTGCATAGACTCCATTTGGCTGACTGGAATGTATAAAAAGTTACTCTTTTTTATCCAAAGCTGTTATTTGTAAAAAAAATATGTGCCAAGATGAACAAACTTTTATTCATAAATTATGGGAACACCCGAGCAGGTTTCAATGAAATATGTGACAAAAAGTATGAATAAGTGGGCTGTTTAAAAAGATATATTTTTTTGGGTATTTTTTATTCTTTTTAATTCCTATTCTTGGTATCTAGTTATTTTACTGGCTAGCGTAGCGTAGTTTTATCTAGAAACGCGTCATCGTGTTAGTGCCCATCATAAAATTAAGTATTGATTTTTGGCGCTCGGACTATTGAAGTGCATATTTTTCCATAATACCCTTGGTCTAGCTTAATAAAATTTGTAGTGTTAAATAGTAATAAATACCAACAGTTTTTAAGCTAGTTTTCAGAGAAAAAATCCTAGTAGTTTTTTCTTAAAATTGCTTCAAAGTCGGTGATAATATTTTCTTTTCAGAAAAAAATCTAAATTATTTTTTATCTCAGAAGTATAATGAATCACGATTACAGAAATTGTGCTTATAAGAAAGGCCTATTAATCAGCTAGTTTGTGAAAAAAATTGTGATTGTAACTCATATAGTTCAGCTAAATTTTTAAACTTTAGATTAAAAATCGCAATTAAGTTAAGAACCACTGAAAATCGGTGAACATACATGGGGGTTTGATCGATAGGTATTGGGGTTCTCTACCCTTTTTTTCGGGTTTCCCTGCCACGTATTATCCTGTGATTGTGTTACACCCTGTATATAAAATATAATAATATAAAATGATATACGAATATATATTTTTTAAACTTTAACTAAGGTTTTTGCATTTCTTGTTGCGTAAAAAAGAAAAGTTGTTGGTACGTTGCAGTGAATACAAACATAATTCGACACTGTTTGTATAAGTTTATAAATTCATAGGTCGTGAAAAGGAAAAAACAAATATTGTTATCATAATGTAACGTTTCACACAGGACGCCAATTTTGCTATTTCGTTTCATGAATTAAGCAAAGGAAGTTGGTTTGACTAATTAATATAGAAAATGGTCTTAGCAGGATTGTAAGTACTCTCTGTGAAGCTATTAACCTGACGGAATGACTACGTTGACATTTTTTTTATTTATATGTGTTTAAAAACATTGCCTTTATCCATGATATTTACCTGACCTATGGACCTGACATACATACATAATGTGTAGTTACGATCTAACAACAAAGTGAAATTAAATACTCCATATATTATGTGTAATATGCTGATTGTATTCATTTACCTATCACAATAAACAATTGACATACTAGATGGCGTTACATAAACTCTTCTGAATCACGCTATTGAGACAGTTTAACTAACTTTTTTATTTACCTTTCAGAGCTCTATTGATCGGTGCCCTAATGGTGACAGTGTTCTTAGGTGGAAGATATCTATTGGAGCTGGATCGACGAAATAATGCTGTGCCTATAACTAACTTAACCGGCTTAGGTTAAACCTCAAAAGTATTATCTTACTTATAATATGTAATTCTATTTCCTTATGTTGTCCGAGATACTTTTCGTTCTGTAAGTACGAGTATGTAAGAATATAGGTATCGGTAGTTAACTTAAGTTTTGGCTAGCATTAAAGAGATAACAGTAATCAAAACCATATTTTGGTATGGTTTCATCATTCAGAACGCCAAATAAGAAAATTAAAATCCCTTTTCTGCACGCGGTTCAATTTTATTTTAGAGTGACACAGATTTGTACAATAATTTACGCTGGTGAAATATGTTTTGATGTAGTGATGTGTTGATGAACTTCATAATCTTATGTGTGGTTCACAAATGGATAAAGCAAGAAAGTCAGTAACAGGCAACATCAGAAGCAAAAATTAATAGAATTTTAGGCAAGATTTGTCCTAACACCGTATAAAATGGCGAAGTAGTGAATTTATAGGAATAAATGACACCTTTTAAAATTCAATGTAGTAAAAAGTAGGTACTATTAATAATAATATGTCGAGGGTTAGTTCGGTCCTCATGCAAACAAATTAAACGATTTTATATTTACATTCGAGTTCACATATTACTACACGTTCGTTATATTTCTCTACAAAAACACCAGAAGTCAGAATCAACATTCGTGAAAAACAGAGCTCGTTCATTCAGATATTTAGTCTATCATTTTAACATCTACTCAGCAAATTCTGTACAGAGATTCTATTATATCCCTTAAAAATGTGAAATTAATTTTTAATAACCTCAATTTATTTTCAGGTAACAGTTTTCTTGGAAGATATCTAATGAAAAAATATTTTGGATACACCATGCCTCCTGGATAATAGCAAATATTTGGCCTGTTATTCTGGATGTTTCTGGAGAGTGACTGATTATGTTCTTACTTAATAAATGCATTTGCTACAATCCATACATACTAATAAACATAAAATGTAATTAATGTCTCGTACGATTATTAAATTCCATTTATTGGGTATTTTTATAGCGTTTCTATTATTTACTACTTAAAAATCTATAAGACGAGTATTAAATTAACCAGATGGCATGTAAGCAATACAGTCCCAAATCATTTAAAATCAACTTTTAGCATAGGATAGTATTAGTACCTGATGTCGCGTACAGATGCGTTGTTAACTTGATACCCCTAAGAAGAAAGTAAAAACCACCACACACTTGACCACATCCTTCAAACCAGAGCTCAGGAGCTTAACACTGTTGTTATAAGTCAGAATTAATACCTATAATACCTAATGATATGAATATCAATGCTTTGAATTTACGTTACGTAATCATAAACGGGAACTCCAGTATTATGTGATCATTCTTTGATGAATTCAATTACGTAACTTTGGCAAAACAATACTGTTTGTTTCTTAAAATCGTGTATTGTGATCTTCCTCACTTTCGGTGCGGCTGTCAAGCTTACTGCTTTAGAGATCTCATTTTTAAGCATCAATTAAACGGGCCGAGGAACTTCTTATATGAGAAGGAAGATATGGCAGCTGGATTGTAAGTATTTCCTTATTGTACAAGAACATAAATATAGTAAACTCCCCTTAATTTGTCTGCTAAATTTCAGTTTTTACATTTTTGATCTGAAAGGTGCTATTTTGAGAAAGATGGTGTTGAGAAGTAGCACCTATCGGTGGATTTCAAACACAAACATATCTTAGTTATCTAGTACATCTTTAATAAAAAGGCAACTTAAGTGCGGCGGGTTTACGAGTATGCGTAGAAAATTTCTTTTAAGTTCAATAATTACATTGATTTATGTACTAAAACAATGTAATGTAAATGTAAAAAATGTTTTTTGATTGTGTCACAAATATTTCAGTGTACTGTTGCTTGGTGCACTTGCTTTTTCCGTGTTTTGGACAACAAAGTTCGTGAATGAAGTTTACGCTTTGAACAAAAATCAGCATTTAAACGTGTCCGCAAATTCAACGCCAGTTGTATATCCTGGAGAGTTTGTTGAGTATTCTGAGTAAGGTATGGTGTGTATCATTTGTGTAGTTGTGCCTAATTATCCATTTAAGTGTGCTCACTTGTAAAGTAAAAGTTCAGATTCAAGCATTGTATTCTGTGAATGAGGAGAAATAAGCATAAAATAAATGAAGCGTAATATTGCGGTAAAATAACAAAGAATCTGTGTCAAGCAAATGAGTGGAAGTAAAATATAATTGTAATCCAAAATCCACCCAAAATCGAATCTAGAATTGTACCTACTTTACAGGCGAACAGACAAATACTTATTCCAACAAAGAGCCTTTTTTTTAGGAAATTGAAGTAGCAAATGAGCAATGTAAGCTCAAGCCTAATTGTAAGTAGGTTCAAAGACCACATTTAATAAATCTCAGGTGTACGTACTGCGTAAACGTTTGCTATTTCAATTTCATATTAACAAAAAATAAAACCGACTTCCTAGTCACAAAAAAGGAAAAAATAATTTAAATCAATTTATATAAAAGTTATTTCAGTACATAGTCCTGTAGTCGGCGCTCACATAATATATTTCG